>JAOXXN010000375.1:248373-273235 GCA_026770055.1 Myrmophylax atrothorax
GTGGGTCCACCTGCTGGGGAGTCACTATTTGAGACCTATAAAACCTGCAAGGGCCTAAAAGCCCAGAGTATGTGCTGCTGTTCTGTACACAGGAAACCATGTAACAAAAACAACCCTGTATTCTGCTCAAGCACAAGAGGTTTTATGTATGTGACTGAGTTTGGGGAAGGAGACCATTTCGTTACAGTTGGCTTTGAAATGGAATTTTAAACTTGTAGGAAAGCAGACTTCTCTAGCAGCCAATGCTGCAGCATGCAACAATTAACAATCTGCAGCATTTAACAATGTTAGTTTTACAACTGTATGAGAAAAAACAGTCCGG
This sequence comes from Myrmophylax atrothorax, assembly GCA_026770055.1. Taxonomy (NCBI): domain Eukaryota; kingdom Metazoa; phylum Chordata; class Aves; order Passeriformes; family Thamnophilidae; genus Myrmophylax; species Myrmophylax atrothorax. The sequence goes on from JAOXXN010000375.1 coordinate 248,696, forward strand.
GAGTCCACAGCTAAAATGGGGTTGCGATGTATTTCACCTTTGTTTGTCTTAAACCCACTTTGTTTAGGAAGTTAGTAGCTACAGCACAAATCTGAAAGTTGATGTTCTGTGTCTTGACAGCAGTAAATACATTGAGAAGAATGGCGATTAAAGGATAATTAGCTAGGAGAAGTAAATTCAGAACTTAATCAGATGGTGGAATAAGGATAAGGAGAACCTTGAGAAGCTTCAATGAACTTCTTGAGATGAAAAATGAAAGACTAAAGAGAAAAAAACACAAAGGTTTTACTTTTTCGTAGTATAAAGAACTGGGTAACACCATAATAAAGCAAGCTAGAGCTAATAAAATATTTGAAAGTGCCAGGCAGAAGAGAGTTCTTTTTCAATGCCGCTTTGTGGTTTAGATACCCAGCATGACAGTCTGAAACTGTCTGATCATGCAGATTTTCTTCTGTGCCTGGTGAACTAAGGGCTTACTGTACGAAAGTGGTAGAAGCAGTGAACTGAAGCTTTTGTGGATATTAATTCTCGTTTGGATGGATAAAGGCTGAAAATACTACAGTAAAAATGCATTGAAGGCTTGTTGGCCTTAGAGCATGCTCTTGCATCAGGAAAAGCTGGCAGACCTGTCTGTAGCATTAAATGAAGCTCGTAACTGGGGCACAGCTCTTTGCGAAGGTCGATCGCTGGCATAGTGCCTCAGACCACAGGGATATGTGGAACAGGAGCACCTGATGTGCCACAACTGGTGTGGGCAGCCTGCATCTTTTGGGTTGGCTGCAGCGGGGCAGGCACATCACGCAAAGTGCCTTGCAGAGCCCTTGCTTGTGTCATGAACTTGTGATTATCTGCCTGGCGAAACCGTCGCCTTCAGTAGTGCTGCAGTATCAGGCAGGGGTGTTTGTGTCTCCTGTGTTCAGGTGGGTGACCAAGTACAAATCTTACAACATTGGGAACCATCCTTCCCTCAGATTGGCAACTGAGGGAAATAAACAGTGTGTCAGTTGTGTCCCACAGACATCATGAAAAGCAGTGATCATTGCTTATAATTTCTTCTGCTCAGGCAAATTCAATTGAAGTTCCCTCAAGGGAAACGCTACTGTGCCCAACTAATTTGGAGGCAATTTGTTCAAGTGCTTAGTGTTGCTCCAGTGTAACCCTGAAAATAACATGCTTTAAGCTTGTTTACACCTTAAACAAGACCATATTGTAATTATGATTTTCAGGCTCTGGAGCAAGTGCTGCTTGCAGAAAGCAATGAGTCTTGCTGGCAGAAGCCCTTTATAGTCAGAGCTGGGGAAATCCTGTGGTCTGACCAGCCCTCATCCCACTCTCAACCCCTTTTATTGAACAAAAGTACTAGGAAAACTGTAACTTTCTCCAAAGTAAAACATACAAAGAACTATTAAATTCTACTAGACTTTCAGTTAAAAAGCACATTGTCTGCTCTGTTTTCTGTGAGTGGCCTCAGCACTTCTTTGAAAACTTGTTCAAGTCAACAGTACCAGTCAGCTTAGTGTGACATCACAGTCCTTCATGAGCAGCTGAAGACCAGATCACCTGAATGGATCTATCTGAGGGACAAATAACTCACAAACAAAAAACTGATGGTGTTTGTCTGGCTGGTACATCCATTACTATATGTGTCCAAATAGCCTGGTGGTAGAGTAACCAGCTCTTATAACCTGATGTACAAAAGTTGTATCTGTGTATGGTGAGTTTGAGAGCTGGAGCATCAGTTCTGTCTGATGACAGTTTTAGGAGATGTACTGTTTAATGTACCCATGTGAAAGGTTATCATATGGTGGGTGATAAGGGAGGACAGTGAGCTATGTCTGTGCATGATGGGCTCCCACAGCTCCTCATAGTACGAACTTCTGGGACTCTCAAACCCTATAGCAGAGCACAGCAGTAGGTGATTGTCACCCACAGTTATGCTCCTGTGTCTGAAAACTGTCTGAATACAGTAGGGTTTGAAATAGGAAAGAGCTGTCTGTACAAACGCATTTATTGTGTAGCAGTTGTTCCTTAATATTCAATATGGTGGCAGCTTATAGCAATACTAACTCCTATTTTGTATCTAGATCTTGAAACTTTCAATGCAAGATTTCTTTCAGACAGTAAAAGTCAGTCAAGTGTTTCAAAACCAGAACCTCTTTTCTTCCTCCCATAAAGTTATTTCGAGTTGTGGCCTTTATGCATAATTTAGTTTTTATCTATAAACAGACATTAATGGAGTAATTCTGTTACTTGAAGTTGGAATCCTGAGGTAGTTCACAAATAAGTGTAGTTTAGGCAAAATATTAGAGCAATGATATTTTTGCAGTCCAGCTTAGCAGCTGAGAGAAGATGGGAACATAAAGTAATGAAGTTCTTCTGACATAAACTAGTGAAATAAGATGAAATTCAGAAACTGTGGAAAGACTTCAGGCAATAACTTGCCTGCCTCCTTATTACTCTCTTTTTTTCAGTGCTCTGAAGGAAGTAAACCAATTAGTTTAATACCATCTCTTCTTCATACTCACCTCTGGCAGTGTACATGTACATATATATGAATGTTTAGTCTGACTAGCAAATTTTGCTGTTCCTCTTGTTTGTGTGATCCTGTTATGCAGGACTTGTACTAAATTACTCTTTCCCATGCTCTTCTCCCCATAACTCCTGGAGATATTTGAATAGTGTAAGATAAATGCAGCCCAAGGTGTCCCAGTAAGAAACAATCATCACTAAAGAAAGCAGGTTCTTCTTTGAGTACACAAAATCTTTTATTGACAGTAGAGGTGTGTAAGTGAATTAGTGCTGGTGTGATCCAGAGTAAGTATCTTCCAGATGCTGAAGTGTTGTGTGTTTTGAAGAAGTCTAAACTGAGCTGAAAAGAGTCTGTTGAAGGAAACCTTTCTTTTGAAGTTTTAAGCTCCTTTTGCTTTACATGAGTGGATAGTTCAGATTTTTCTATTTGGATAAAACTTCCTTCTACACTGTCGAATAGAAGCACTTGCTTTCTATTGTGATTTGCAGTAATTTAGATGAGGAGTTTTCATTAACTGGTGATATTTGACTGTTAGTATAATTTGAGGTTGTTTTCTTATGTATCACACATCAATTTTTATACACAGTTTAGGAGATAATTCAAACGAAACTAAACCTTGTTATATGCAGGAATTCTTATTTATTGATTTGATTCATTAAATGCAATGTGCTTTAAAAATTGGTTTTCTGCCTTTGATTCAGATCTCTTACTGTGATTTTTTTTTAGAGTACCAAATTCAGACAGTTTTCTCTCAATTTCTCTGTAACAGCTGCATGTAGTTACATGTGCATCAAATGACTGTAGTATGTCCAAACAGTGTTCTCCTCTGCATTAAGAACATACAGAAACTACTATGATTAAAGTTTGTCAGTGCTTGGTGCCGCGAGTTAGATTTCTGTTGTTCATTCAGTGTATAGGACTCAGAAACTACTCAAGATACTCAGACCTGCATCTTCATTCATAGCTCTTGAAATATTTGTTTAAGCAAACATTATCCCTGTATTACTTTGGAAATGCTTAGTATAGAGATAATTCCAGCATGCTAGCATTGTATTTGTTTCCCTAACTGTGTGCTCCCATTTTTTGAGAATCATAGAATGGTCTGGGTTAGAAGGGCCCTTCAAAGATAACCTAGGTCTAACCCTGGCCTGCATCATCAGCAGGGACAGATGGAATTGCTCAAAGCCCCATCCAGCCTGGCTTTGAACTATTATGGGATTGGACCATCCGCAGGTTCTCTGGGCAACCTGTTCCAGGGCCTGATCCTTACAGTAAAGTATTTCTTCCTTATATCTAATATAAAACTATCCTCTTTCAGTTTAAAACCATTTTACCATGTTTGGTCACTACCGGCTCTAGCAGAAGGGCTTTCATGATCTTTATTTTAAGCCCCCTCTAAGTATTGAAAGGGTGCAAGAAGTTCAACATCAGGTCTCAACCTGTCTGCACAGGAGAGGTTCTCCAGTCTTTGGGTCATCTTTGTGGCCTCCTCTAGACTCACTTCAGCAGGTCCATGTCCTCCTTGTACTGGGGACTCCAGAGCTGCATGCAGTACTCTAGGCGGGATCTCGTTAGGAGTGGAGGGGGAGGATTGCCTCCCTGGACCTGCTGTCCATGCTGCTTTTGATACAGCCCAGGATGAAATTGCCTTTCTGGGTTGCAAGTGCATCCTCCCAGCTTATGTCTAATTTCCCCTGGTTTTCTTTTCGATTCTCTTACATGCACTTGACCATATTTACAGCTCTCACCTCTGCCATCATTCCATGCAGCTGGAATATTTACACATGGGCAGTATCTGATTCCGGAAAGAAAGAAGGAAGGGCCCTGTAATGAAGTCACAAGTTACTCTGCTTTAAATCCTGCCAGTCTATATTATTTTCAGGGAAAGTTTGCCTAATGTTGTGAAAAACAATGCATGGCCTTAATCTTCTAGGAAAGACAAGTAAGGTGAGAACAGCAAAAGCAGTCATGCAACTGTGCCAGGTGACAGCCTTAATGGCCTTGACTACATCCAAGTAGGAAATTTCAAGGAGTATTTTATTTGTGATTTTCGTCTGTTTAGAATGACATGAAACTGAAATAGAGTCTCATTTCCCAAAAGAAATATTTGTAGCTAATGCAAAAGAAAATTGAGGTTGCATGAGGCTTAATTAATTGAACATTTAACTATGAAACTTCCAGATCCTTCTGGTATCATGTAGATTTTTAAGTATTTGTGAAAAAAATTATATAAATCTACATCAGACTTCTAGATGCTTTAAGTAGAAATACGTCATCTGTTGAGATCATTTAGATGAAAGAAATGGTTTAGCTCAGGGTACTACAGCTTTCAGAGGAATCAGGCTTTATTCCGTTTACATTCAGAAAATGTTTATTTCAGTTGTTTCTGTGTATTTTTGTAAGTATTTGTCTTGGGTTGAACTGGCAAAATGCCAACTGCCCAAGAACAGAGAAAAAGCCAAGAGAAGAGAAAGGAGAGAGAGGAAAAAAACCTTCCAAACTAGGTTTATGCTGAAACTAATTATATATTTATACAGAAAAGAGAAAACTAAAAGAAAACTACAATATAACACACACTTACACAAGTTATGTATAACAAGAAATAACCTCCCACTTCTCAATAAGCACAAATTCTACCATTCTAATTACAAAGCACTTTAGAACCTTAATCCCCAGAAAGACTTAAGCAGAAAGACCAAGAACAAACATTTTACTTCCTTAAGACAGCATAGTGGTGAGCCGGTGCTGGGCTTGGGGCCTCTGGTTCCTCCTGGGACAGCACGGTGTGTCTTGTTGGGACAATAGCTGGGAAGCAACTGACCAAGCCACACCCACACACTGGATTCTACCCCCTTTTGATGTGATGTCGATATGGTATGGAATACAGTATCATTAGTTAGAAGAAGTCAGCTGTCAGCTAGCCCAGCCCAGCTCAAGTCACCTGACAATTTCAGGCCTAGTCTGGCCCCCAAAACTTAAATTTAGGCCCACCTAGGTGAACCTATAACAGTATTACGGATTTTGGGGTGTTTTTTTCTCTTAGAATTCTCTTTATGTGTAATGAAAATGCATCTCTCCTGTCTTGCAAGAACCCCTGTTTTGTTTGTCAGCCATGGGAATCAAGTACTTGCAGCCCTTACACTGGCTTGGGGTAGCATATGTAGATTGGGAACCTGTTTTTCACAGGTAGAGTTATGGAAATTTGTAACCCTGCTGACAAGTTATTTGTGTAGCCTAGAATGAAATGCTAACAGTAACTTGGAATAGCAATTAAAGGACCTCCTTTTGTTAATTACAACATCTAGCACCAGAGAGCTGTAAGGAAGCGGACCTCGTCAATAGCCATATAATAAGGAAATTGTCCTATGGATAAAGTATTATTTTGTTTCAAATGCATTGAGTTTTGCTAACATTACCTGGCGGTAAAGATGACTAGTCACAGCACATTCCAGGAAGTGCAACTCTTTGCCCTCTTGCAAAATAATGAATATATTTGTTGTAGAGACCAATCCCTTGGTGACTGATACTGCTTTCCTTACTGGAGAGCTTGGAGCCAGGAATCTGGAACTGCTAACAGACTGTTTCACACAATGCATGTTAAAACCAGCATAAGCTTTTACAGTCATAGACTGAAACCAGCTCTCACGCTGCACACATCAGCCACTTTCACTCTTCTACTGTTCTTCAAATAGGAACTGTAAAAAACCCCTCACTTCTCAAGTTTCTTTTAGGAAAAAGCCTAAAAGCCTGTTAAAAAGATTTTTAGCATGGCAGAAGTAGAGAAGTGTCTACACTTCACTAAATGTTGATTTTTTTTTTAAACAGAATATAGGTGTAAAGAAATTTAAGAATCAAACAATTATGGACAATTTTTTCATTCTACTGGCTCTGCAATCTTAAAAAATAATACTATGTTTCTGGACACAAACTTCAGTGATGTTCTTCAGTTAATATTGAATGCTATTCACTTTTACTCATAGAAAATCTTCTCTGGTCTTTTATCACTTACCACCTTGGAATGCATATTAAATTATTTTTCCTAATATATATACTGTTAGCTTGAAATCAGTGACACTTGCTAGAATTTTTGCTGTTAATAATTAAGACACCCCTATTTTTTTTTTTAAGGTTTATAAGAAAGGTTTATTGCTCTTGTCCTGGTCCTGTATACACTCATACCCATTTCATTAGGCTGGTGGTGGGGCTGTATTTTAGGAAGAGGTAACTGGAAGAAGCCTGCCTTCTAAATCACAGGCTCCAGGTGCCCCCATAACAATCAACTGCATCTCACACTCTGGTCAAACCTAATTTTAGTTCTGCAGAGGTCCTTTTCACTGTTTAGAGAGGCAGGTGGAGGATTGCTCCAGCGTTGGATGCTTCTGATGTTTACAATTTTACTTGTCTTTGTGGCTGGTCTGTTCTCTCTTGTTTTCATATCATCTTGTGAGCTGAAATAATTCTTTCTGTGACCAGCTGTTCAGACCTGGGATATTTTTATAGGCTGAGGTCTTCTGTAATAAGCATGCTTGTTGAAAGAGTCAATATGTCAAACTCTCCTGCCTGCTGCTGCAGGCAGTGAGTTTCCCTCCCCTTGACTGCTGCACTTGGCTTTATGATTCCTGTGGGTTGAATTCTGCTCTCCTGAACAGTGAAGGTAGGTACCTGCTATTGTTTGCATACATACATAAACATCTGTCATAAATAACATCTTTAGGTATTACTGGATCACTGCTCATGATTTTTCTCTCCTGTTCTTACTGGAGGGACATGGGTGGACTCCTCTGCTAAGCATTTTAGTGCTGCCACAGGCATAGATACACCTTGATGTTAACTGTTGTATTGTGGCAGCATTTCTGGTGCAGCTTGGAAGACTCAATGCTCTTTTACAATTTGAATGATTCTATAATCATCAACATGCGGGCTCATGTGGCTGCATTACTATCAAACGCTTATGCATGTTACTAGCAAATGTGGCAAGACGTTTTTCTTTATGTGTAGCTGCAACAGCTGCTCTGAGCAGTGGGTGTGGTGGTGTAGCAGCTGCTTTTGGAGTTCAAGGGCATGTGGGGCTGTGAGGTCCTGAGTGGGCCTTGTGAGGTCTTGGCACATAATTAAGTCTGTGACATGATAACTGAAACAAAAAGAGATGGAGCATGTTTCTTTCCTTCACTTTCTGCATGTGAGAAAGAGTACAGATCAGTTCCTTAGCAAACATTGTCAGGATGTATCCATTTGAGCTAGTTCTCAGAATGGTGGAAAATCTGTGGGAATGTGAATGTTATCCTTGTTTCAAATAAAGGTTAAACAGTGCTTGTTCTCAGCACGCATTGCTGAGGTAGCTGCTCATCTGGAGTTGGCTTGAGCATGAAGAAGGCCCAATTTAATAAGATGAATATTCTATCAGCAGGAGAGAAGTTCAGTGATGTTTGTTTATATTGAAAAGTATAGCATTTCAAGCATCAGTATGTGTCGAGATTCTGGGAATCAGAATTTAAAGGAAGCCTATGGGGTGAATATCATGCTAGTGCATCTCCCAGACCACTGTACCTAAGTGCTAAGTGTTGTGGGAAGTGGTTCTGGTGTTGTCTTCTTGCCTACCTCAACCACCAGAACTGTGTGCTGTGAAGTGAAAGAGAGGGTTGATGAAATAAATGGGATCAGTCACCAATGCTGGCAGGCAGGTATGATGTAATGATATCCAAGCTAGGGACATTGTCATGGCAGGCCTGAATTTGGGTCTTGAGATGGTCAGAATGAGGCTGGGCTCGGGGTGAGTAGACAGAAACAAATGCGGTGCACCTGGGAAAAGCTCTTAAGGGCAGGTCATGTCCCTTGCTTACCAAGTATGCTTAATGCCTGACTGAATGTAATGGAAATTGGAACTGAGAAGCAGGGCATACAGCAGCAGAATTTTTCAAAAAGTTTGTTCTGCGAGTGTTACTTCAAATGCAGTAGTCCCTGTGTGATCAACCAATGAGGACAAATACAGCGTTGGAGTGGTAGCTACAGTCACGGGCTGCATAACTGAATGAAATAATGTGAATTCATAAATTTGAATATGAGAAGAGAAAAGAGATGGCTGGAACAATTTTTTGGCCTATGTGGTCTTTAATTCATTAAAGGATTACAATGCTTGCATGACTGGGTACAGAATAAGAAACAAGGCATCCTTATTCCCACCGAGTGTATAACTTTTGTGAATCTCTCCAGAAGAGCTGAAGCTGTGCTTTAATGTTTAGTCATGTACCAAGTGTCTGTGTCATCCTTTCTATGCAGATGAGTGTCTTGTGTTTCTCACCATTGTTGTAGTATCTTTTCTGGAGTAGTAATAAATTGATTGATTTGTCATGATCTTGTGACACAATACCTTTTCCTTTTGTTTCCAGTTGATGCCTTCTCTTTGCTGAAGAATTCAAGTGTATAAGCACTAATTTCACACAAATCTTTGGCTGCCAAAAATGTCATGCAGTAGTGCTCCAATGCTTGTATTATTTCCTTCCTTGTGTAAGGAAAAATATTGATGTTCATCAGACTGAGGACCTCAGCCATGAGATCAATTAGCCTTTTTTATTTTTCCCCCAGCAATCTTTTTCTGAGAATTAGTTCCTTAATCCTGATGTGTTGCACAGCTAAACAGATGCTTTTGCTACCACAGAGAGCTCTCAGGATGGGTGAAAGGAGAAGACGGTGAGTGGAACTGGGGGTTGGGAATTGTACAACCACTTCATTTAGAGGCAGTGCTTAAAAATCTGTGTTCATAAAAGTCTCTCAGTCTGACTTTGCACTTAGGTACAGTGGTCTGTATCGCATTTCACTGGCACCAGCCCTGCTCAGATTTATTGCCTTTTTCCTGTGTGCTTTGTCTTTCTGTATTAAGGAAACCTCTCAGCTTTGTGGCAGCCATCACACAAATGCTCACATCATTTTGAGCCAAGTTTCATTACTGAAGTTTAGGTTAAACTTGTTTCAAGATTTATGTTTACCTAAGCTGTAGAAGAAGGCTTCTTTTAGTCTGATATGTACTCTTCAGTACTCTCTGTTACCATTTCTCCTTTAGCAACTCCACTGTCTAACTATGCATTAGTAGTCATCCGTTGTTCACTAGTGGCTTTCCATATAGTAAATCTGATTTGGGAAAGATAATAAGATTGTCTTCATGTGACCTACTTTTGACATAACCATTTCTGAATAATCTTTCAGTTTCTTTAACCTTTCTTGAAAAAGCATTCCGTAACCTGGAATGCTGCTGTAAACCACGAGGCAGTAGTAGCTGGTCAGGTCACTTTTTTCCTTTTTCCATTCCCCTTCATTGTTTGCTATTTTGAAGTTTTCCTAAATTACAGATGTAATTCATTCAACCTTAAATCAATATAATAATCATCTGTGTATGAGAATTTTTAAGGAAATTTTGTAGAATGTTTGATTTCCAAAATATTTTTAGGAAGAGTGATCCTCTCCAAGCCAGTTTTAAAACATTTGGGGGTTTTTGAACATTCAGTGCTTGATACAGATTGGCTTTGTTTCTCAAATATTAACTTGTACACCTGAGAAAACTGCCTTTGAGCAAGGTTTATGATCCAAAATGTATATATTGTTCCACACTAGTGTTTGGCATTAATTAGTGCCACTTGACACAGTAAAGCAAGAGATTTACTTTGAAATGCAGGAGCATTTGACCCAGGAATGCTTAACTACAATGGATATATAGAAAGCAAAAGATCCCAGACACTGAGGGGTTTTTTAATGAATCTTAACCTTTCTTTTAGTTGTGTCTCATGATTTAATTTTGTAGTTATTTCTTACGAATATCTGCCTCTCAGCATCAGCAGTGGCAGGGTTACATTGCTGGATGTGTATGAGAAAGGCCGATGTGCCATCTGCAATCCACATGTAAATATTGTGGTTTAGAAAAACCCTAAGCTGTGTGAAGATCGTAGTAAACAAATGTGTAGCTGCCATACATATGCATAACAAATTTTTTTTTTGTTTATACTAGCAAATATACAGAGTGTTAAAACAAAGCTTCCTTAGCAGTTGTTTAATGTTTTTTGTACAGCAAATGACAAGTCAGTGCATGTGAATGAAGGACTGAGGTTGTTCATAGTATTTGAAATATTAGCTAAGGAAGGAAAACTTATAGTCTTTAATTCTGATCTGCAGTCTCATTTACAAAATATATGAGAAAGTTAAAATTATATTATTTCTTCAGCTGGTTATACTGAATCCTGAGTTGTTTGCTGCAGTTCTCTGGTTCTCTAAAATCCACAATACAGAAGATCAGTTAAAATTGCATTACTTGTGACAGAGATACTTGGAAAAAACTAACAATGCAGTGAAGCAAAAATGCTGTGACTTGCTTCCTTATGACAGTTGTATTTAATTATCTGCTGAACCAGAGTGGTGGAGGTTTGGTAGGCATAGATCTATGATTTTATTGTTCAAGATTTTTTCCAGCTTCTTCAAGAGGAAGCTGAAGAACAGATTATTTAGGAATTTTTTTTTCTCATTGGCATAAATGAACAAAAGTAGGTATGTTGAATACCTTATAAATTAATATAACCTTTGTTCTAATTTCAGATTTACAGTATAAACAGATAACTCCTGGTTTTAGGACCCTTAATTGCTGTAAATTAAAACAAATTATTAAGTGCTAGGCCCTAAAGAGTTAGAATACATTTGGTCTAGTATTGTAATATTTGAGAAATGCAGATTGGTTGGTACTGGGACTGGATCCAGCAAATAATAAATAATGCTGTTATAACTTTAAAACATGAAAAGTTTTACAGATGTTTCAATATGTAAATACTTTCCATGTAAATCCTTTAAGTAAACATTGTCATCATTCTTAGTGATCAATATGATGTTGTCCACAGCTCTCTACGCATTATATGAGCTAAGAGCTTTAAACTAATGAGCAGAGTTATGTACTTTTAAATATGTTCCTAATTGTTGCTTTTTTATATCTGTGTATATTTATTAACTCCTATGCTTTCTCGAATTCTTTTGTGTTGCATAGAACTGTCTACCAGCCCTGCCATCTCTGCCTCCGGTGGTCCTGAAGTGCCTGTGGTTGGTGATGGCTGGTGGTGCTACATCTTTAGATACATTGTGCTCTTCTGCTTTTGGCTACTGTTGAAAACAGAGATCTGGGACAAACTTTGGTTTGATTTGGTGGATCTGTACTTTCTGTTCACAAGTGAGAAGGAGAAAAACTTTTCACTGTGTTTTTAGAAAAGTGTAAGTTCTTAGCAGCAAAACTTGCTAATGCATATGCTTCACTGGTAGCCTTAACTTTTCAGTCACCCATCCAGACCTTCAAGTTTGAAGCAGTGCGTGAACTGGGAGGTGTAAGGAACGTGTGTTTTTCCTTAATGAAGAGCCTGATGTGTTCTGAGGTTCAAAGGCAGAGAAAGAAAATGCAGTGGAACCTGTCCCTGGCACTTTTTTCCCAGTGTCAGATTGATGCTGGCTGAGGGCTGACTTTTCCAGCTCCTTCAGGAGCAGGTAAGATTAACTCATGTGGCCAGGAACCCTCTGGGATTCAGTTACCCTTTCTGCTGATTTCTTTGTAGACATATGTCAGTCTCACTCTGCTTAAAAATAGTTTAAAATATAAATTATGTCTTTTAGTAGTTTGAAGTTTATTTCTTTGAATTATTTCTTAATGTATTTGTACTCATACAACCTGAAGATGTTTCCTTTTGTACTTGGACATGAAAGCCTGTAACCATGCTTTGTTCTTCATCTGCTGCAGTACAGTGATTTCTCAAATAGTGTTGTCCCTGCCACCTCAGTCAAGGGTGGCATACACCTCCAGCATCTGCTGCTACCATGAAAGTCTTTGGATTCTTGTGGTGGTAAGTCTGAAGACTCTGACAAAGGCTGTGAGGCTTTCTTCTGGTGTCTGATTGCTATGGACTTTGGTATAGGCTGCTCTCAGATGTCAGAAACAATGAATATCTACATATTCTACCTAAACAAAATTCTTGAAAAGCACAGGTTTTACATGGTTTTACTGCTTAAGTTGGCAGCTTCTTCTTTATCCATCTTGAACTCACTTCCTTGATGCTATTAGCTATGAAAAATGATTGATAGCTTTACTGTGCTCTTTTGGCAAAAATCTGTGCATGTTGTGGTGCTCGTGATAAGTTTTGTATTGCCAAGCTACTTCACAGGCTAGCAGAACAAATTGAAATCATTTTGCATTCAAATATTTGAATGTAAGGTATTAATATAGTTTATATTCACTGGACTTAAATGGTTAAAATAATATCCTTTTCTCAAAGAAGTAAGCTGACTCTATTATGCTTCCAGAAGATTACCTTGCTTTGAATTTTCCCTACAAGAGGTGCTGGAGTCAGAACTGCGAGGCTAGAGCTCTGCCATTGGGGTGGTCCTCTTCATTTTCTGCACTGTCTCCAAAGGAAGCTAAACCAGAATTTAACCTTCTCTAGAACTGCAAACTCTACCTCTGTTACTTAACATTACGACCACTTGTACTCATCCATATATGCAGAAAAGGAAGCAGTGCTGTTGCTGACAGACTCTCTTCCTGTCTTGGCCTAAGACTATCACACCATCACATCTTTGGGTGCCTGCCAGAAGTGGTGTGTTTTTCTTCTTTCTCTGTTCTGCATTTGGACACAGACTCCATTTCATTGCAGTAGTATCATTATGAATATCAATTCTTAGGTTTATGATATCCTGCCTAACTATAGTGGAGTGTGTCATGCCATCAGGTGCCATATTCTACATAAAATCATGAAGGCATCAGCAGTCCCTGAAGAAAGCTGGGATTGCTGTCCGTCTGAGAATTTTAAATTCTTTCTGAATGCTGCAAGGCTAGACAAGAGGGGTTTTTGTGCAGAAATACCCATCCAGATACAGATGACATGGAAACGATTCTCTCCAGCTTGGTGGCACACATGGATGGTTAAGGCACAGCATTTCCATGTACCTCTGCACAGCAGCTCCGTGCAGTGTGGAGGTATGTCTAGCATTTGTCCACTGAATGAACAGCTATCACGCTTTACTGTTGACAGTCAACAACCATGATGTATAACATAGACAGAGGTATGAGATCTTTGTCCATTGTAGGGAAGTCACTGACTGTTGGGGGTTTGTCTTACGAGATAACTCAGTTTGGTTAAACATCTGGGCTGCTAGTGAGAGGCCCAGGACAAAAGTTCAAAATAATACAACTTGAAATAAGAATTCCTAAGCCTTACCTTTCTTCCTGGCACAGCAGCTGAAGGCCATCCTCCCTGCTCAGTCTGAAGTATGGGTTTTTACTGAGTATTTCTGCCTCATCTCAAAGTCATCAGGAATCCTGGGAGTTTCCCTTCCAGAATGCTTCCCCTTGTCAACTAGACTGGCTCAGCCACATACGTGCGTTTCTCAGTCCTTGAATTGTTCTCGTCAGTTTTAAGCACAGGGTTAGTCAAGGCAAATTGTATCCCATGTCTTCCTGTCAGGATTGAGTTGGATTCCTTAGCATTTTTCTATGATCAGGAATAGTGTTTCACAGGGCACCTTAATCAGGCATCAATGTCTTTTGCAAAGGAGCCTTTCAAAGCCACAGCAATGAGTGATCTGCTGTTTCTTCTAGGGGAGAAGATAGTGGTAAACATGAGTGAGCATTCAGCTGAAGGAGATGTGAAGGCTGCTTATAAATCACTACAGATAATTTCAGATATATTCCATATTCAACTGATTTTGATATTCAGAGATTATAAAGAGACCAAGAATGCAGCAGTACATTCCAGCTGTTGGTGTCCTCTCAGAGGGAGGAGATGTGATCATTTCTCCGGCTGCAGCAGCTCCAGTCATGCTTAGCCATAGTGTGAGTGGACAATATTTCTTAAAGGTATTGGTTAATGGTAACATAAACAATTAGGAGTACAGCAGAGCTGAATTTGGGAAAGCACTGTGGTTTGTGGATGAAGTGTGCATGTCTTAGGACCATTTCTGAACTGCATACTAGATAGGCAGTTGTTTAATATTGCTGTCTTGTTTTACACTAACTCAGGGTTTATGCAGCCCAGAATGATGGCACATGCTTGTGATAGGGTGGTGAATGTATTCAAAACAAGCCTTTGGCCTTAAAATAAGTGACTTAATTTTTGTAATGAAAGTGGTCCCCAAGACTTTTTTATCACTAAAATGTATATAAAAGTAGAAATATGTAGTTAATTTTGATGGACTATTGGGTATCACAAATATAATTAAAAAAAAAGTGCCTTCACAGATGCTGATTGTTGATGTGTTTTGTCGCTACCTGGACTGTGGGTAACCTTTTTTATTTTTCTCCCCGAAGGCATATCAGACACTTTGATCAATAGCTAGTATCCGGTTCACTGCAGAAAGAGATACTATTTCTTTGTTGGTGGTTGGTAGTTCTGCTGAGATGCAAAAGATACAGTTTCATTTGTCTTTTTTAGTCAAAATAACATTTATGTCTAGTTTGAGTTTTAGTGTAAACCAGCTATGAATAATTAACTTTCTTATGCAGCAAATTTCAGAGTTACACTGTTTTTAGCCTATGAAACCAGTAGTATGTCAAATGAAAAGTCTGTTGCCTAATAGCTGAGGGGTTTGCCATAAGAAATATGGGGAGGAGAAAGCTGCTGCCGTATTCACAAAGGGATTTCAGCACACAGCTCTGGGTCAAACATCAATACTTTGAAGGGAGTTGGACAACTTATGTGGGATTCACAACCACCAGTAGGGATGTAAGGACTTTGTTGTGCATCCGCAGATCAAGTTGACATGCATGACAACCTAGTTTCTCTCTGGAAAGAGATGTCCTCCTTCATGTGGAAAGGTAGTGCCTGTTGTGGCCAAAAAATTAATATCCTGGACCTCTGAAGCAAGGCCTTTTCATGCATGGAAATTCTTAATACATGAATTTGGACTAAATATAATTTGTGGGGTTTGCCTTCTTCTTTATATACTGAGGTTAGAAACAGCTTCAAGATGCTAAAAAAATTTCTTATATTAAATCTCAGTCAATGTCAAACATTTCTAAGCCAGTTCAGTTTTGATTTCATTTAGAAACCAATTGGTGAAAAGCTATAAATAGCTTTGCGTTGTAGATTAGGTAAGATGCACATAAATCTCTGTGGTCATCAAATACATTACTTTCTTTCAGGTCTGTTATTGCATGAATGTGATTAACTATGAGTGGTTTCTGGTTTTTTGTTGTGCGCATTGGCCTGTGTACGTGTATAGTTCTGTGAAGAATTTTAAAGCTGGATTTAAAAGGAGGAGATGGCATTAATGTGTAATGCTCTTCAAAAGATAAATGTTCATAGATTCTGTATTTTAAAGGATCTGGAAAAATTAGGTGAACAGTAGGTACCATGCAGGAGCTCCATGTGTTCATCAGCAGTCAAAGCTCTGCAGAATCTGTGTGGCCCAGAGTCGGGCAGGGCATACTGACACTTGTTAAACCTTAGGATTTTAAAATGTAACATTTCATGCTGAGTGCACTTGCATGCTTCCTGAAAGGTAGAGAAATCAGAAAAGATCATGTTCACAACTAAGACAAAACAACAGTGTTTGTCAGCAGCCAATCATCACAAAATTCCAGTTTTGAGTAGTAATTTTTAAAATGTCTTTGACTTTTTTTCTTGCAGTATTTATATTGATAGAATTCTTTATCAGTGTTAAATACTTGTATATTTTAGTGTGGTAGGTTTTTTTTTCTTTTCTGTATTTGCCTGTTCATTCACTATGAATTG
Source organism: Myrmophylax atrothorax (assembly GCA_026770055.1). NCBI lineage: Eukaryota > Metazoa > Chordata > Aves > Passeriformes > Thamnophilidae > Myrmophylax > Myrmophylax atrothorax. The sequence continues at coordinate 264,968 of JAOXXN010000375.1, forward strand.
GTTGCATTTCACCTGTTTCTGATAAGTAGTGGAATCAAGACTAGAAACCCCCTATGACAAACTGGAATTTTTGGTTTTTTTCCTTGCAGTCACTAGGGTCAAGACTGTCCTTGGTTTTTTGTCATGCCTGCGATTTCTGCAAATAAGTTTTCTCTTCTTCACCACAATTCACTTTGTTTGATAGAGTGATATACTTACTTACAGATTTCCAGGTATCTGCATATGGAGTCTGCTGTGTTCAAATTCCATAGGAATTTTGAAAAGAAATTAGATTATTTGTGCAGCGACTGTTGAAGACCTGTCAAGAACTGGTCACAAGCTTGAAGGTCATTTTGCATTTACAGTATAAACTGTGGAGTAAAAACCACAGACCACTGGAAACCAGACTCTGAGGAAATGGGGAAACATGATGGCTTTAATAAGATGTTGCCCAAACATGTTCACTGTTTACTGTCAGGTGAGTTCCTGCTGGCTTTTTCCTGACATGAAAAGTAAGCCGTGTTGTGTAGATGTTGGAATGATCTGTTTTGGCAAGGCATTGCATTAGATTTGAGCCTAATATATTTATAGCCTGGCCTCATAATGCTACCTTTCACCTCCGCTTTTCTGTTCATCGACTGGACTTGCTGCTGTTCTCCACACGCAGCCAACTGTGCTGAGATCAAGTAAGCCTGTTTGGTTATAAAAATCCAATTTGAATGAAACAGCTGTATAGCCATCTGAATGCATGAGCTTTGTGCTAAATATATGCCGGTTTATTGCTTTCAGTTAATGTGTTCTTTGGTATCATTCTCTTAGTTCCACGGTTAATGAAAGTGTGTAATTTCTGGTATTTGTTTAAGATTCATTTTTTATCGATTTCACTTAGAGACATGAAAATCTTGATAACTCTGCAATGGCTTAAAATATAGGTCAAGATTTTGGGGAAAATCTTACTTGATTAGATAGCATTGTTGGGAATAATGGGGATGTTTTAAATGGTGGTGATTCAAGCTTCATACTTTTTTATGGGGATTGTGAAAGCATTCATATACATTTAGGATTAAATGATGTAAGGTAACCAGGAAGTAGAAACACATAAATTTAGCACTTCTTGTACTTTCCTACACATCTAAAAACACAGTAGGCAGTTGTCACTACACAACACTGATTAAACTAGAATATCTTAATATTTTTACTGCATCTCTCTTTATATAAAGTAGCTGCATTTTTAAAAAATGCAGAAAAAAATATTTGGGAAAAGAAGATTGGAGGGGTGTGTGGTCCCAAGATAACTGCAGTTTTACAGTGTACACAGAGACACTGACTATTACCTAATTTTATGTGTACCCTCCTTTCTCCACCATTTGAGTTGCTCTTAGTTTTCAAAAGAAAAAAAAAATTAAAATCTTCCAAATTTTTGAATTCTGACAGAATTAATGAGACTTGTCTTTTCCTGGAAGTAACATGAAGAAAAGCATAGTACTCAGGATTTTTTGCTGGCCTAGTTGAGGTTTTACGTGCGGTCTTTATCCATGACTCTCCTTCTTTATTATGGGCATTTTAATTTAGCATAATAGTGATATTTATGGCTTCTTCACATCAGACCTGGTATGACTGCTACATATCAGGTGAGGCCATCAGGATTCCCAGTGATTTGTTAAGAGCTGGAACTCATCTCTCCCTTCCCACACAGACTTCCCCACTGTTCTTTCAGCCCATCTGTACCTTGTAGGGGACCCAGAAGCTTTTGGGGTGACCACTTCTTCACCGAGCTGACTACAGTGGGAACAGTCACCCTTATGCTGTTGGAATTACCAAAATAGGTGAGACCTACTCTAGTAGAGGCCCCTGTTTCATCCACTATCCCCCTCAATTATCCACTATCCCGCTGATTTTTTTGCTGTCTCTGGATTCAAAACAGTCCTGCATGTCCAGTAAGAGGAAGGGCAGACACTGAGTTTGTAGTTGGGAAGTTGAGTTATAGGTACTCAACACTTCTCCTCCAAAGGAGGAAAGAAGATTGCATTTTCTGATTTCTGGAAATGAAATGACAGGATAGGGAAGAGAAAAACATACAGGCAGAGCACGGCTGAACCAAGTTACGGTAGGGAGAAGTTGAGAGCAAGGGGTCAACATCATGAGTAGCACAGTTGTATCCATACCTTGAAGTGATACTTGAAATTTTCCTGTGGCTTAAAAGCTCTAACCACTGTATCATCTGCTATATTGCTGTCTTAGTATCATCTAGATCCATGTAGATTTTTTCAAACATATCTAGTGTTTGGGTTGGAAAAAATCATAGATGTTTTCTGCCTGATGTTCTGATGACTGATTTCAGGTGATGGCCACTGCTTCAGGAGCATGTAGTTCTCCAGATTTGCCATTCCAGGATGTACAGTCAAAATTTCATCCTTTCCGTGGGATCTGCAATATAAAATGCTATCACAGAGCTGTAGTGAAGTCTCTCATTTGGCATTTTTACCAGCACTTTGCTCCTGGTCCTGCTCTGTTTCCTATAGAGTGGAGCAAACGCAATCCTGAAGCCCTGCTTTCTTTTACTCAGGATACTGTTGCCACCTTGTGGCATTGGCCAAAACCACCAGCAAATGCTTCCACCTAGATCAGTTGCTGACAGTTGTGAGTGAGATGGATGTGGGATGCACAGAGGGGAACGGCTGAATCTCTTATGAGATTTCATCTCTGTGCAACACTCGGAAGTTTGCTACATCGGATTTCTGATCAAAGGGCCTGATTCCTTGTGTCAACTGTGGCAGTCAGTGGCAGCCCTTTCTTATCCCATTTATTTTCCAGAGTGTACAGAGATATCAGCTGTTGTCGATACTGAGCCTCAGATCTTGAAAACACACTGTAAAGTCCTCAGCCTTTAGGAAGAATTACAGTAGCACAGCCCTGACAGACCATCTGCCTGAACAAGTAAATCATCTTAACTCTGTGCCAATAATTCAGCTTTTTGTAAATGAGATGTTGAGCAACAAGACTTAGAAGGCTTTTTCAGATCTTGTTATCCACAACTCTTTTTTTGTGTGCTTTTTTTTTTTTGAAAAGGAATACTTGAAATAGTTCATGAAAGTATTGCTATAACCCTGTGAAGTGGTATTCAGTTTGGCCTAGCCCCAGAATGCAAACTGTGTTATTAGTGTCGCTAAAGCATTCTAAAAGCTGAAGTAAGAGTTTCCTATTAAGTGGATAAAATCCTTGAATTAACTCATTTGGGCTCCAGCGAAAATTCTGATGTGTTTTGTTTGTTTTAATTGGAATTTAGAGCAATCAATAGAAATCTAATGTTGAGGTTTTGATACAATGATGAAATGCTAAGTAGAGTTTACATCTGAAATTTCCCTACATTGCTTGCTAGTGTAAGCCTGCTTAATATAGGGAAAAATGAGCAAGGTACGGATTTTCACTTGTCATTCCCAAATTAGAGATCATCCAAGCCCTTCTTTTTTGAGAGAAGTGCTTCCTTTTAACTGCAATTTGTCCATTATATATTTATTTATTAAAAATCAGCTAGTTTAGATTAAAATTCTCCTAGCCAAAAAAATAAAAATTAAAGGTTATCTATAATTGGCGTCTTCTGTAAGTGTACACCACTTACCTATGCTGGCATAGTAGATGCAGCAAAGATGATGGTGCAGCTCTGGTAGGCAGTCACTCTCAGTTGGACCAGCCTGAAGTGCTGTTTTCTCAAGTGTCCTTTAGTTATGAAAATGTCACTGTCAGCTGGGGAAGGCAACTGCTAAAAATCTTGTCTTTAAAACTGCCATCAATTGTGAGTTCTTAAATTTCTTTAGGCATTGACTTTTCAGCACTTGTTCAGCATAGTTGTAGTTAATGTTTTCCCAAAAGAAATCCAGTTCTTGCAAGTACTCTTCCAGATTCTTTTCAGCTTCAGTCTAAGCTTTAGGCAAATAATAAACTGATTTAAAACTGATCTGGAACAAACAGAAATCAATATGGCTCTTTGAATGAACACTGTATAATTAGGTACATCTGGCCTGTGAATGTAAACTATAGCTAAACTGAATTTTTAAAGAGCAAACTCTGCTTGGGTTTAATATCCATTTAAATCTCCCTTTTAATCTCTTAATTAAATTTGAACTAAGATTATTCACATAGCTTGGTATTTTTTAGTTTTATTTTATTTGAAATTTTATCTAGATAAGATTCCATTTGATACTCAAGTGGTGTTTTGACTGTGTGCGTGATTAGTGGCTTTGGCGTCTTAGGAGAAAAAAGGGCATAGTTTGATTGTTACACATTAGCAAAATACTTGGATCATTTCCTTGGGACTGGAACACAGCCCTCACAAACCAGCACACATGTTTTCCCACATGTAAACTGCTTTTGTATGAACAGAAACCTTCCTTTTTTTAAGCTAATATTCACTTTTCTGTTCTGTCAGCATCACTGCCATACCTTAAAAAAAAAAAAAGGACCTTATTGGCCATACACTTCAGTAGCACTGTTTAAAATGTACTGTATTTAACACTAGTTCAGGCACTTTGTTTTCAAGCTCTTTTTAACTTTTGGGTATGTGATACTGGATTTTCTGTTTTTAATTAAAGTATCCCTTTTCAATTAAAATTGTTGTAGCACTGTGTTTTGATGCATAATTATCCAGCAATACTGCTACGCTTTCCTGAAAGCAGATCTGGTGTAAGTATCTCTTCTCATGACCTTTGGTGGTGCTGTCAGTTTCTGTGTAGCAAATTGACTCCCCTCTACTTGTCTGGGAGCCTGTGACTCTGTGGCACAGTTGCTGTTTCTAATGCAGGGACTTTTCATATTTATGTTTTTGGTGCTCTGCCTCTCAGATTTCTTAGACTTTGCTTTAGTTTTTGCAACTTCATACGGTCATGCAACTGTTTCATAAGATTTTATCATAAACTGCAGCAGGGAAGCTTATTTTTCTGTATGTCAAAACTAGCTCAGATCTGCTGGACTCCCCCAGACCAGAGGGTTGCACCTTCCTACCTCTGTTCATGCAGGTGTCCTTGTCACTGTCTCATTCTCGTCAATGCTAGTCTTTGCTTGACATAGCAGTGTTGTCAGGAACAATCTGTGTGTGGTCCTTCTAAAAGAAAAAATAATAAGTGACATTTTTGGTATTGGAATAAACAGTGCTATAAGCCAGTGTTAGTACCTGTTGTGGTGTTTGGTGGAAGGCCCTCACAAGACACCTTCTTTAATTCTGTCAAGTCCTCTGTGACTTACCAAACATTCAGCAGCTGTCACTGATGACCACCTCCTGCTGGGTAGCTGTGCTGGTTTTGGCTGTGATGTTGTTAATTTTCTTCACAGTACCTTGTATGGGGCTGTGTTTTGGATTTCTGCTGGAAACTGTGCTATTACAGGGATGTTTTCATTGCTGCTGAGCAGCACTTACACAAAGCCAAGGCCTTTTCTGCTCCTCACTCCAGCCCCAGCAGGGAGTGGGCTGGGAGTGCACAAGGACTTGAGAGGTAACACATCTGGGACAGCTGACCCCAACTGAACCACGGGATATTCCATACCATATGGCACTGTGCTCAGCATGTAAAGCTGGGGGAAGAAGAAGGAAGAGGGGACATTTAGAGCAAAGATGTTTGTCTACCCAAGTCTCTGTTTACTTGTGTTGGAGCCCAGCTTTCTCAGAGATGGCTGAACATCTGCCTGCCCATGGGAAGTGGTAAATGAATCCCTTGTTTTGCCTTGCTTGTGTTTGTGGTTTTTGCTTTTCCTGCTAAGCTTTCTGTATCTTGAGCCCCAAGTTTTTTCACTTTTGCCCTGCTAATTCTGTCCCCTCTCCCACCAGGTGGGAGTGAGTGAGTGGCTGTGTGGGGCTCAGTTGCCCTTTGGGGTTAAATCATGACAGCAGCAACCAAGTCATTGAATATTATTTGACATGTTTGCTCTTGAGAAGTTGTTATTGCAATTATGCACTGAAGCCTTGTCTTCAGTAAGTGGTAACTGCTGGATAAATAAGCTCCTCTCAGTGCATGGTATCTACATGGCTACAATAAAACCTCTTATTATTAGTGGGTTTGTACAACATGATACCTATAGTCAAGAAATCAGAATTACATCAGAGATCACATCTCACAAGTCGTGGTGTTTCTCTGTGTTTGAATTTGCAGACGAATTTTGAAAAAGAAAAGGTAAGCTAGTGAAACCCCGTCTGAGTTGATAGCAGTTTTGTACCCTGGCAGTATGCTGTTCTGTTACAGAATGCTCATCATGAGGTCTAAAGGTGGGGACCAGTCTGAGCCAGCATCCCAGACCTGTGCTGAGGCTGTGCTGTGTCTGAATAGTCCAACACTTAGTGGCAGGTGCACATAAAGTTTATGAAGAAAGCTGGATTTTGAAGCTAAGTCAAAATGTTTCCTCACCTCTTAACCACGGGAACTTTTGAGTAGAGTTCATGACAGCTTATAAACAACTGTTGTGGCTATTTGGAAGCTTAAATTCTCAGCATGTTTGTAACAGGGGCACAGGTTTGGAAGATGCATACTGCACAGCAGTCTTGACAGTTTGCAGGGTGGTCACTATTATGTTGTCTTTGTGCATTGTCAGCTCTGAAAATACGTAAATGCAATTGAGAGTATTGCACAGATGAGACAGGTGGACTTTCAACTCTTGTAGCAAGGTTTGTTCAACGTTAAACAGGTCCAACTTAATGAAGGCTTTTGTGCGTGTATCTTCCTGCTCTCTCTCTCTCTCTTTGTCCATTTTCTGTCAGGAGGAGAAGAGCTGAGGTGAGTACTGTCTGTAAGGGAAGTTTTTACTGCATCCATACAGAAACCACTTATGTCCCCTGCGTGTCACTGCGTACTGCTGATTATTCTGCCAGTTCATTATCAAAACAAGGTTTTAGACATATTTTCATACAGCTTACTCTATAGTGAAGCCCTGGATTTTGTTTACTTTGTCTGAAGGCCACACCAGCTGGGTGGTGTGGGTTTGTTCAACACTAGATTTGCCATGTATTGCTTTGGCCATTTGAAAATGAAAGTATGGACAGACTTCAGTAAACCAATAGCAGGGTGGAGAATGGTTGTTTTAACAGGAAAGACAAGAAACAGGAAAGGAGGACAACATAGGGAGCACATAAGAATAGGTTGAAGTGCTGGATGCCAAGCATGCTGCAGATGCTGTTGAGGGATCCCCTGATATAATTATCACATAACAATTATATGTTATAATTTGTTAACTTTCATTGTTAACTACATGGTAGAAACATGCACCAGAGTATCATTCATGCGTCTTCCCAACAGGTGGAAGTATTGAGAGTGCTTGAACAAGTGTGACAGTCATCTGCACGTCTGCAGTCTGTTGTGCAAAGGATAAAAAACTGAGAGTTAATGATAAGGAATAGCAAGCAGTGACTATCAGACCAAACCCAGGAGTACACATATTTTTCAAATCTGGCTTGTAGCTCAACCTGCTAATGTTTTGTTTGTTTTGTTTCGCTAGCTTACCTAAGGTAAAAACAATACCTGGTAGTTCATGTGCATGAAGAAAAAATTCTTAAAAGTTGTGCACCACAGATAACTGAGATGTGCTGTACATGGAGACACTGAATGCTGAATGCTGCAAACAGTATTTTTGACATTGATGAAAAGCTAAGCACTGTCTACATTATCTTGATATATATCTGGTTTATGGTAGAAGATAATAAAACAGGAGTTACGTCTGGCTGCACTAACAACAGATGAGCTATTGTACCTAATATTTTTTGTTACAAAACTGTATAAACAGTGATTTTAAAATCACACAATTAGTCAAAACCTTCTTTTTACTCAACTCCAAAATAACCAAATTGCATAAGAGTTGGGATTTGGTTTTGCGGTACTCACACCTTACAAACAGTGCATATTGCACTTTCTTTTGCAATAATAGAAGTAATACAGCTACAGATGGTGTTGCTTTACCTCTGTGTTAGGAAATAACTTTAAAATAGCTTCTTGGTTTGCTAATTTGAAAGTCTGTGTGTAGCTATTCAAGCACATAACTGAAAGCAGAACAACTTAGATACAGGAAAACTGAAACTTTACTGTTTCCTGTGGCTCTGTACTACTCTGTCCACACCTTTCTTCTCCCTGTGCACCATCATGCGCATGCAATGTCTGTGTGGCAGCAAAAGGTACAGACAGCAGGTTGGGACTGCACTGTTTGGCACCTGGGAAGTGCTTGGCAGATGGATTTCTACATCCTAGGAGATGGTGACTGCTGGAAGAGGCACCAGCTCCTCCTTTTGTGATGCAAGATCTCAGTGCTGTGAGAGCT
>JAOXXN010000375.1:280229-308898 GCA_026770055.1 Myrmophylax atrothorax
TTACTAATTTGGCTACATGTGAAATGTAGACTTTATTGTTTAAAGAAATGTCTTGCCTTCTTAGATGACTCAGATTCTTTAAATCCCCTTTAAATACTTTTGCCTTTTTGTGCATTTGTTTAGAAATTATTGGAGGTGCCAAGATTTTCATGCTGAAAAAAGGGCATTTGAAGCAGGTGTCTGAGACGGAGAAAAGGTAGCTTTTTGATTAGTTATTTTTAGCTTGGGAAATACTTGAGTTTTGCTGTCCTGTGTTCTTAATGTGTTAGAATGGAAAATAAAACAGTTGCCATTGGGGGAAGGTGAGGTAGAGCTATCAGTGAGAGGGTTTTTCAGGTGGTCTGTAAATGTATTCCTCGTAATATACTCCCATCCTTACAAGAATAATTTAGATAAGGCATGAGAAAAAGGAGGGGGGGAAGGGAGTTGTGTGTATGTGAATAAAGACTGGGATTAACAGGTGAATATATAGAATTGCAGCTTTTATACTGCTTTGCCTGGTCTAATTGAACATGGCATGAAAAATCACTGATTAAAATACTGAAAAATACAGTCAAATACCTGTGTATTTGTAGTGATTCAGTATATGTAGCATAAAATAGTCAGTCTTTCAACTAACTAGTTGTGTTTCATGATGAAACAGTGCTTTTTGCATAAAGAAAATCAATGCTTCACAAATTGAAGGTCAGTGTGGGGCTCAGGCTTTGGACACTGAGAATATTTAATTTTTTAAGTGGTTTATCAAAGGGGAGGTGGTTAATTTTTCCTTTAGGTGCAAGACTGAGTGTCACTCTGAAAGTACAATTCTGGTTTACTTACAAATTACAAGGTCCAGCAAGGGAGTTAGTAGGTAATATGACTGATTATGGAAGCAGGAGACAGTACACTTGGGCAGTTACAAAAAAGTTATTTTACCAGATTTCTCTACGTTTCAAGGACAAAGCTAGTGATGAAGGCATAGTGGCTAATCTGCTACAAGCTAAAAGGTGAAATTTGGTTGCATCTTCCAGGTGTGACTTTGAGACTGAAAAGCAGAGTTGAGGGCACAGTAATGGCATTGAACATTGTGTATAATCTGCCAAAGATCTCATGCTGAAGAGAGCAATACTTCACTTTCGGCTACTTTATGCAAGTGAATTGCAGTAATTGAAGAACATTGGGATATCTATAAAAGTAGATTTAATGGGTTGACATGGATTATTTTTTAAAATCTGCATAACAAGATCAAAGACCATAGGCTTTACTACTGTAAAAATTACCTATACCCATTGCTATAATGAGATGCAAAATCAAGGTCAGTTTTGAATGGTGAACTCCTGATGATTTTTTTTTAATGATTAATCAAATAAAGGTAGAGCCTTTGACCTCAAGTAAAATCAATTTTTTTTCAGCAGGAACAGAGAATAAAAAGACATTGCTAGAAGACAATCATTACTTCACTATATATTATAATAATTGCTGGTTATAGAGTATGCAGTAGCGTATGTGGGGTTTTCAGCTTCTGCATTTGATCTTTTCATGGACCATATTAGAATTGTAACATGAAACGGGGTTTTTTCCTCCTGTCATGCTGCTTAGTAACTTCAGAACAATCTTAATATTCGTCTGCCTACCACAATGGTGTGGTAAATGTGCGTGTGTCCGTATGGCATCAATCTGTATTGCACTTACAGATTCTAGTAACGATCATGATATAAATAACCCTGGCACATATTCATGTAGTTACTTTTGCCCTGGATGAAACAAATTGTGTGTTAAAAGTCCAGAAGAAGGCTACAGCGTTGAACTGCATGGCGTAATTTCAGTCTGGTGTTGATTGGTGGCATGTCATGTACTGTGGAAAGTACCAAATCGTTTCAGGCTGTTATTTTACTTAATTCCTTTCTGAGATCTGAAGGAAATGTTCTTAATGCTATTGTGTAACAACTGTGTATCTATTCATGCATTTTAGTATACCTTTTAGAATACATGTCAATATCTATTAAGGTTATTGGGATGTGGATATATTTCTTCAAGAGTTGGAAATAGTAATTTTTGTAAAGCTCCAAAGAGCTTCAGCTTCATTCTGCAGGTTTTCTGTCGTATATTTAAAAAGCAACAGGAGACAAACATAATGTCTTAAAGGAAAAGTAAAATAATAGGTAGCAGAGTAAAAGTAATATGTAGCCTGTGAAACACTGGATATAATATTACAAGCTTGGACACAATGAGAGCCTGCATTGCACCTTTATCATAGTTAGTTTTAAGTACGAGAGATCACTGCATTCCTGCAAGTGCTCTGAGATTTTTTTAGGCACAACTAGCATTTTTTTTAATCCAAATGAGATTACTGAAGAATGAGCTCACCTGTTTTGTTCCTTTTAGAGCTGAGATCAACACAGGAGTTATAAAATCATAGAACACTCACTGTTTTGAGAAGTCAGTACTCCCTCCTCTAAGTAGTCATGGATTTGCTTTGACAGTCTGCAGTCACCTCTGAATGTGTAAATGTTTTCCAGGGTAGAATTGTGTTCATTTGGATAACAATTAGTCTGTTCTTGTGCTCCTACACACCACTTACTCCATGCACAGCATCAATGGGACTCTGTAATGTAGGATTCTCCATCCCACTAACTCCAAAACTAGCATTTGTTAGAACCTTTTTTGCTTTTATGATAGTGAACAGGGAGATCCAAACTGTACAAGTAGAGCATGCAACTAGTACTTACCCACAGACCCAATTTCTGCTCTCACCATGAAGACTGCAAAATGTGAGCTTCCTTTGTTTCACCTGCTCTTTGCCTAGCCTCCCTTGTCAAAACAATAATCTCCATAAAACATTAAGGCCAGTAAACAGGGGCCTTTAGTTGAGAACTGTCTGAAAAGTTCAGTTCAGGGGTGGGAAGAATGATCCGTTCTCAGTGGATTTGTCAGAGATCTCTACTAGTCAATTTGAGGATTTTTTTTTATTCCACGGATAACTTTAATACTGATGAAGAGAATTAAACTGTTACTGTGGTCATGTACACAGATTTGTAAATTGTAGCTAGACAATTTGGTATTTTGTGCAATCTCTCCTAAAGATAATTACAATTCAAGATTAATAGGACAAGGTGATGGCAAAAAGAGTAACCCTTTAGTACAGGAAAGAAGGGGAAAAGGAAGTAATCTTATGAGAGGTTTGAAAGAATTATTACTAACCAGATGCTATAATACAATATCACATATGCATGAGGAAAGAAAACCAAGGAACTAAGACCTTAATGAGGAAGGAGCAATGGCAAAGTTGGAGGAAATAAGACTACAGTACAGAGGCAAGTCAGAACTGCTAGTTGTTTTTTTTTTAATGCAGTTTGGAGGATAGTGCATTTTAATGAAGGAAGGTGCATGAAATGGAGAAAGGGCTCTGAGGACAGGAATACCATTGCCATGGTTTGTAGCACAGCTGCTGCCGCTTCATTGAGATGTGGATGCTTGAGTCTCTCAGTAAGAGCACTGACTTCAGGCTGTTAAGTCATAAGACGTGTAAGCAGCTCTACATCTCTCTCCTTAAATATTGAAAAAATGGTGTTTTTTATTTCCCTTGCCAAATCAGGGTCATCTTTAAGATAACCTATCTGTGAGTGGATTAGATGGCCACTCTTTGCTTTTTCTACAGCCTCAGAATTGAGTAAGTTCAACTGATGGTTTGTTTTTTTTTTCTATACCACATTTGGAAATCCATATTCAGTAGTTATCTTCTGCAGAACACTTTGTACCCCATGTATTTAGCAATCTGAGCAGCTGGATCAGATGAGGAAGCCAGGTGGTAATTTGAGCACAGGCCACAGGATAAGCAGTGGCTATAGTTGGTAGGTTACTTCACAGAAATCACTGAAACTTAATAGGTTAATCATTTAGCTGAGATTGTTGGATTGAATGCTAGACTGATTTGAGAAAATTCCATTAATATAATTATGAAATCAAATCTTTTCATTCACAATGAACTGCAAGACTCACATGCTTAATTTCAAATAAGATACAGTCCCTTGAACTTTCTGGTTGATGGAGAGACTTGGATCAATTGAGGCTGCAGGGAATTTCTGGAAGTCATGGGGCACAACCTTCCACTGGAGGCAGAGCCACCTTTAAAACTGGATCCAAATTCAGAGTTAGATGAGGTTGTTCAGGCTTTTTCCAGTCACACTGAAAATGTCTTCAAGAGTGGTGGTTCCACAATTTCTCTAGCAACATATTCCAGTATTTGATCACCTTTTCTATGAAAGTGGTCATTCCTAATAAGACTTGCCCTTGATGCTGCTTGTGTCTTTCGTTCTCTGTTCTTCTTCAGTTCAAGTTACATGTATCCATAAAAGGTCCACTCTTACTCAGATCTAACCTGGCACTCTCAGCCATCTTCTGTATCCTGTGCTCCACCTCCCTAACCGTGTTGGACCTGCTTCAGCTTATCAGTTTCTGTTTTGGGGGGATGTTGAGGAGACCAAAATGAAGCACAGTATGCCACATAAGGGAAGATACTACTTTGCTCTCAAATGTTGGTAGCGGTTTTTTTCATCTTCCAGAACTGATTCTTGTACTGGAGACTTAGTTTCACTATCTTCCTTTTGTTTATCTGTTCATGAAAACATTTGCTATATTATGGTACCTTTGAGTTGTTTGGGGACTTTGCAGACTATGTGCTGTCATAAATGAGACAGCAGTTAGACATCAGGGAGCAAAAGTCAGTGAATCTGCAGAACCGAAGGCAGCATCTGGGTAAGGGAAGGCCTTGCACCTATATTTGGAAAAGCTGTCTTCTTTACCAGTGCTATTTCCAAGTATACCATCAGGCTAATGAATGGCTTCTAAGAATACTGAGTATTTTGAAATACATGTGCCAGGAGTAACATGAGGAAAAAGTAACCATGAATAACTAATTTTTAAAGTTGCAGTCTTTGTTGAAAAGCAAACATCATTCCTTTCATCAGTAACAATTTATTGTCACATCTTCTGTTAAATGTGAGAGTTTCATAAGGGTTTTAAATACTGCTGTTTGAGAAGCAAAATGCATTTCCTTCTCCCTCAGGCATGTAGAGTTTCTAGAGTAATAAATAAAGCAAATGAAAGCTATATTGCAGGCGTTTTTTCTGGACTGTTTTTTTGTTACATTTAGATTGCAAAATGTGGCAAGAGGAGAGCATTTCACAAGGAGGTGTGAAAGATTTTTATGCTGCTTCATGAAACAACTTCTGGTTTTCTTTTTTCCCTACGTCACACTCAATAGAAAAAGTAGTAGGCTGAAATAGTTTAAGCTATTCCATAATGGCTTTAAAGCAAAAATTACTTTTTTTTTTCCTTCTTTAAGGATTAATTTTACATGTTTGTGTTTATGAGTTTGTAAAAAATTAGAGTGCTGAAACTGACTCAGAATTAATAAGTAGCACTAATTTGAACAATAGAATTATTGGTATTAACTTTTTTATTTTGTACAGTGGAAAATCTGGAAGTTACCTATTTTCATATTTTCTTAGTTTGAATAATTATATTTGATGAGTTACTTGTGGTTTTTTAATGGCAGATGTACCCTTTTTGTTTTATCTCTATCCTGACTACAGAACAGGATGCACAGTGGGATTAGTGATACAAATGCAACTTCCAAAAACTTAGTTCTTTTAACCATAATGTCAGCAAAAGCACAGGCCTTAAGCCTGCTGTCACCTGGGCACAGTCTCACTTTGAGCAAGGAAGAGAGAAACCGACAGATCTGTTCCTTGTGATATTCATTCTACATTCATTACTTTGGGATGCTTTCTCGTAAATTTTGTTCTTATACCTAAGATTCTCTGCCAGGTTTCATCAGTTGATTCCCTTTCACAATTCTGGTTTATTTCTAGTGCTTGGTTGGCTAACAGTGAGAAGTAGAGAGCTTGCATCTCTGCATGGCATGATGGATTCAGTCTGGCAAACATGGGATTGAAAATCTGCCCCACAGAACTGATAGAGGATTGGATATACACTTTGCAAACTAATTTATTTTTCTCTGTCTTTTGCAGAATTTGTAACTATACAGGTTAGTAATGAAAGATCAAAGAGTCTGTTTTGCATAGCAGTAGGGAAAACCTACATTCTAGTTTTGACATATAATATACAAATGCTGGAGTGTCTGTAGAGAGTCCTGCTCCTGCTGACAGTTTACAGTAATGAGAATAAATTGCAGTAAAGTGGGAATAAGCACTTCATTTGTTTGAGAGCATTTATTCTTGAAAGGTTTGTAACCTCAAATTTCAGGGTCATATTCTGAGATTGTTTTATGTTTCTATGAAGGTCAGTACTTAGAAGTTTCTCTAACACATTACCAGCTGACCTGTGATTTCAGATCTCTAAGAATGTGATACTCTCAAGTCTCTATCCAAAAATGTTTACATTTCACTTCACATAGGAATTAATAAAGCACTGAATTAGTGCATGCACAGACAAGCTTCCACTTAGTGAAGTTCATTGAGGTGTGTAAGAAACTTTGACCTCGAAAAATGCAGAAATTTCATTATTTTAAAAATTAAGGCTTTCATGAGATTAGGTTTGGCTTTTGCTATGTCCTCTTTACCAAACTATTCTACAAAGATAATTTTATTGATAAAAAGAAGAAAATTTTGGTTTAATTTTAACAGCAGTAAGCAGATGACGCTGGTATTTCCAAGGGCTATTTTTCACTGCTTGCAAATGAGAAAATGAATTAATGTTTCTGCTCACTTAAAAACATTTGTATTAAAAATATTCACTGAGAAACAGAGATGTAGACTTTACTTCAGGAACTTGAAATAATCATAAATTTGAGCATCTGCAAACAGAAATGGTGAATACTTCAGGAAGAATAAAGTTTGATGTCTTGTGTTGTCTTCATCAAGCCCACAGGCTTGTTCTCAGTGCTGGAAAGAAGAGATTTAAATTCTGTGATGCAGGACATCGATGTCCCCAATGTATGTTTAAACTCACTTTTCTTTGCAACAAGCAGTTGGTCTTAAAATCAATGGAAAGAGCTATAACTTACAGTCAGGTGTTGATCCTTTGTTGTGGCTGGTTATGTAATGTCATGCAGTTTGGGAAGGGGGGACAGCAGTGTGATGGGGAGGAAAAGAGAAACTGTTGACATCCTTATTTTGGTGGGTGCAGGAATGGAATCTAATTGATTTGGAATGTATATTGACAGTGTTTCTATATAGAGAGCTTTCCTTCTCGAGGTTCAAATTTCCATTCCCTCCTTCTTACTGTTTGGGTAATAATCTTGAAAATCTCAAGATACAACAACGTTTCCTGGTAGTGTATAATCCTTCATAGCTGATGAGTGTTGTCCATTACCAAATTAAAAATGCCATTTGATGCCAGTACAAAGTAAAGAAGCTGGACATTTAAATTCTACAGTGGTCAACATCTGTAAAAACCAGTGTGGTTTCCCCAAGAATTGGATTACAAAATAGATGCTGGTTTTACAGAGTCATGGAACAGTTGAGGCTGAAAGGAACCTCTGGAAGCTGTCCAGTTTTAGTCAGTAAATATATTTGCAACATAAAATAAATAGGATTGCTAATGCTTTGATGGATAGCAAAGTTCTGTACCCAAATAATATTGCTTCTTGATGTAAAACAAAATGATGGTGTTGCACACATGATGATTAACCAGAAGATTAAATTTTACAGAAGAATAAGTTGCTAACAGTGGTGAAGACCTAATTTTTCTCTTATATTCCACTAGAACTTAAAGGCGTTAGTGAAAGCAAAACTAAACTCTTAAGATAGTGGAGAGGTGGACTGGTGTTTTGACAGTCCTGGTTTATGTTTGAGAGTTTTGGTGCTGGTAAGTCAAAGATTTTAAAGGTAGTTTATGACTTTTTTATCTATTTTTGGGGGCATAAGTGTTATGTGTATAAATACTTTACATACTTTCTCAGTTGTTTTGAGCATTGCTTTTGAGTTGGAGATGCCAGGAATAGAGCAATCCAAGTGGAAACAAAGAGGAGTCAAAGCAAAACCTTAAGAAGTTAAACTATGTTTGGATCTTGGAGAGCCTGTTCTGAGCTGGCAGCAAAAAGTAGAGTGAAGAAGAGAAAATTCACAGCTGGAAGTTTGGAGAAGGTCATGCTAGTTGCAGTATGGATACAGAAGGAACAGGCTGTGGCTACTAAATATTGGGAGAAAAAGTTAAAGTTGGAGGGTTGGTTTATTTTGCTTTTTGTGGAAGAGGAAAGTAAGGGAAGTTCATGTTATCTGTGCAGAGAAAATGCCCAGTGCAGACACCAGGTATAGTCCTCCATAATTACAGGTACAATGAATGATTGGTATGGAAGGGTAGACAGAGCATTTATTCTCTGTACAACCATGCAGTAAATGCCAGAAGATTTATCCTTCGTGCTATAAACCAGTAAAACGGATGATACAAAATGAAAAACTAATTAAAAAGAGATGAAGGGTGTTGCTAGTGTCTCAGGCCTAAATAACAGCCAATATCTTGATAAGTAAAATTCTCAGATAGCAGATTTTGTTGTGTTTTATAATCTACATTTCAATGTTGATATTGAAAATGAGTATACAAGGCAGAGACACCTGAGAACCAAGAGCCCTGAGAATCATTACTAGTTTTCTATGTAGCCGAGCTGTAGCTGTGACAGCCTTTAGTGCCTGAGAAGTTTCTTTAGAAAGAAGACAAATGTTGTGTGTGTATGGGTTGTTTAGGTTATCAGGGCAACCAGTGGAAAAAAGAGTAATTTTTATTTATATATATATATCTATTTGTGTGTGTATATACACACACAAACTGAACAGTAGCAATCCAGCCTACTGTCAATATTGTAATGGAAGACAAATACTGAGAGACTCCTGTCCTGTCTGTAAGAAACAGGCCATGTAGTTTACAGATTGACATGGAAAACAGAGAACTAGAAATACAGGAAAAACATTAACTACTTTCAAAGCCATTGTAAGATCCGTCACAAACTTCTGTGCCATTTGCAATCTCTGAAGCTTCTGCTGTGACTTTTTTTAAATAGGATTCAAATATATGCCCTTTGCATTTTGACAGCCAGGCTGCTGCTTTGTCCTTGTGACTGAGTTCCCTGTTCTGCTAGGCCAGATTGCTATCCTGTCTTCATCTTTCAGTTCACTGTATTTTTGCAACATATATCTTCATCTTAACTTCCACCCCATGTCAAATATGAAGTTTGTCCAATGGATCCCAAGTTTCCCAGGGCTGCTGGACTCGGAGCTTTTCCTTCTATATTCAAACCAGAAACTCTTCTAGTGTATGTGGGGGGAGAGAGAGGGAGAGTGAGGGATAGAGGTTTTTCTGTGAGAAGGCATTCTTTTTGCCAGTGTGGTTGTAAGTGCAATTAGATGCCTCTTTTTTTAAACTTAACTTTTGGTAAGACACTTAGTTGTAATAGCCAGGTTATTTTACTGGAAGTTCCACTTGGGTCAGGGGGAGGTTGGCACTGTTGCCTCGCTGCAATTTGGTATGTGTTGGTAAGACTGGACAAAAGTACAGAGTACCTACATTGCATTTGATTGACTAGAAGGGATGACATAAGACATATTTCATTTCCTGTATAAAGATTCATGAAGTATTATTGTTCAGTGTGCATGGACACCTGGTAGATAGAGAGGAACTTGATGCAACCCTGAAATGGCCAACAGCTGAAATATACAGGCTGCATGTGTAATACCACAGCACCAGTTGTTACATTCCAGCAAGGATAACACATGGTGGCAGAGGAGTGAAATACCAAATTAAGTTCGTGACCCTGCTCTGTGTGACTGTCATTTTCTCTGTGTCATATCCAACATATTCTGAAACATTCCTCTGTGAGAGCAGTCATCAGAAGTTAATCGGATTTTTTTTCTCGTTTTTAAAGCTACACTGTTAGTTAAAATACATGCAGAGGCTCTAGGAAAAAGGGCTTTTAGAAGGCTTTTTTAAATGTCTAAATCAGCTACAGTATATGCATCATGTGATGCACTGGCTGGCTGTGGGAAGCAAAAGCATGTAAAACCAGAATAACTTGTTGGCACTGGCTGCTCCCATGGGTCTGCAAAACTGCACATACATTCCTGTTGGAAATAGCATCATTCCATGCCACTCTACCCAGCCTTAACCTTCAGGTACATTTTTTGGCAAGTCTTCTCACCTCTTGATCAAAAAAGTGTTTTGTTTTCTGCTTTTTAATGTTTGGGGTTTGTTTTTGCAGTGTGAATGTGGGTCATCTTTTGCGGTTGGTCAAAATTTGGACATCTTAGTATACTAAGGTTAGAATGAAGTAGCAAAATCCAGAAGCATATAACGATGTCACATGTGTTTTGCAAACATATTGACCAAGGACTTATTCAGCACTTTATTGAGTAAAAAAAGGTGTTCAAATGAAGTGCTTTGGCTTTTCTTTTATCTTTCCTGTGTTTCTGCAGCTGAATATACACTTACTTGCAGTATGAGGATGCAAATTAGACATACTGGATGTTTCCAAAAATGCTTCATTAGCCATATTTTTTCCAACATAGCTGATTAACTGTTGCTTCAGAGTGACTTGCAGCCTCACAGCTGACTTCCAAATCCAGTATGACTGCTCAGGCAATATTTGCCATGCATTAGGCTTGGCTGCAGATGGGGCATTTTTTTCTTTTGAAGTGTGAATGCTAAAATTAGTGCATGTTGCTTGATTAATTAACAATCTCATAGTATGCTCAGTTGGTAACAATTATGGCAAGTGAAAATTTGTACAGTTTAGTGTACCTATTAAGAGAACTGTAGGCAAATGTTACTTATTAAAGAGTGCTTTGTATGCATTGAAGATCTTAGTTTAAACTATTTCCCAGTTAAAATTGATATTCATATATAAATCCCCCTTTTCAGAAACAAGGTGCCAAGTAAAATATTTGATCTTCCAATAAGGACCTTGTGTACATGAATCAAAAAGGTAGGAGGTGTATGTGGAAGAAGTAAGTACTGTACAGGGTCCTTGTTTGAGGTTGGTTTTTTTATTCCTCCTTCTGCACTTGGCCATTTGCTGTCTGGGTTTTCGAGTGCCTAATGGTGCTTGCCCAAGCTATCTGCCCTGTTGCTGTCTTTCTCTCAGTAAAACTGTAGCTGTCCTGGTCCCTTCCCACTCCTGCCCTTAGCCAGCTGAGAAGTTGCAGTCCCTCAGTCACTGAGGCTGAGGAGTGAAAGCTGTCAGAGTGCTTCTGATCTTGCATGTCTGGCACAAGCTTCAGTTTTCATCAGCTTTTGAAAAGCCAACAAGTGAGCAAAGTCCTGTGAATATGGAGAGTGGCCAATATGCTGAAGTGGCTGTCTGGGAACTGCTGTATTTTTGGAAGGATTCTTACACTGTAAGGACTTCAAATTTAACATACCTTGCACCCAGGAAACTTTGGAGTACTTAGATAAGAATCAAAACACTGACTCTTCTGTTTAAAAAGAAAAAAAAATCGCCAAAAAGCCATTTTGAAACTGTGACTCACTCACTCAAATGGTTGTTAAGAAGCTGTATGTCATGGTGGCAGCTAGAAAAATCAGCTTATCTTATTCATATCTGAGGATTTCATAGTTTGTGTCCTACCACTGTAGTAAGTATATTGTGAAATGTTACAGCCTTGGTTAACAGGTTTATGACATGACTGTTTCTGCCTATTCTGTACTTCAGGACTTGTTTGTTCACTAATGCTAACTCTTGCAGTTTACCACTACTGGAGTTTTACCTTGCTGAAGTAATGTATTTATACATTACTTCATATATTTATATGCCCCTGTATTTATTTTTTTGATGTTTCTGGCCTTTATCCTTCTTGAAAACAAGGGTAGACCTGTAAAGACCCAGAAAGCAGAATGCACAACAAAGAGTAAAAATATATTTTTTTTGATTTCTTCATATCCAGGCAATCTCATAATTTTAGAGGTGCATGACTCATGGTCACATACACTCAGAGAGCAAAACACTGTCAATCCACTGGATTTCAAGTTGATTCCCTCTAGGGAAATGGTGCTCTCTCACTCTGGGAGCCTGAACATCCAATTGGTGTGGCATGTGCAGGTGTTTAGCTGTAGCTCTCACATGGTCTGTAGAGGGGCAAACAAATTCATCCACACAGGGTGCCTGGCAGGAAATTGATTGCCACATTTCTCAGCACTATGTGATAGTCTCTTAAATGCTGTCTGAAGCCCTCAGTCAGTGCTGTCTCTCTTCTTAGTCCTATGCAAGTGTTCTTTGTGCCTTGCCCAAAAACCCTTGGCATTTTTGGGCCTTGTGCTCACCAGGTACTTGTGCAGCACGTGGTATTGCAGTTGCTTAAAGTGAGAACTGGGTCTCACAAGGCAGTGCTGTTACTAATGGCTTCAACACTCATAGTTTCTTTTCCATTGGGACTGTTGTATCAACAGTGTATCAGAAAGCTCAGCTTTTGACTTGACCACAGAATTTAAGATGGTTCACTGTAAGTTTTTATTGGGTGTCTCTTTTATAGTCCTTTATTACAAGAAGTTTAATGACACTCAGTGACTCAAGTGTTCATTGTCAATGTACATGAGATTGCATACACTCAACTGCAAGTGATGTAGAATGTACTGTAAACTGTTACCTTGTGGAAAAGAGGTGGGGTTTCTCCCAAATAATAACTTTTTTTTTAATTGAATTGAGACAAAGGGTGTGTGGTAAGTCATTTGCTACGGTACAGAAGGAGGTGTACTATCTTCCATCTTCTGTGTGAGGGAAGAGTCACAATCATAGCAGCAGATACTTGTCTTGTACTTTTATAGGAGTTTCCTGAGAACTTAGTAACCTCAACTTTAAATTTCACTGAAAGTTTATACTTCCATGACAGTTGTAACGAAAACCTCTGTATGGTAAAGTATTTTGGGAAAAAACACATCCAGTCTTCTACATGTCCAATATTTATTCACTTTAACACAAAAATACCGTGTTAAACAGACATACTGTGTATTTGGTTGTGAAAATTAAGAAGTTTCATGGTTACTAAGCTCACAAATTTCACAACACCTCGTTTCCTCCTCTAAATTATAATTTAAAAGATTTTGCAGTTTGTGTTATCCCTATGATTGGTCCTGTGAATTTCAAAGTAATGGAAGCAGGATTTCCTCTGAGGGCCTTTCACGTGGACTCCTCTGTGGAGGGATGGCTTTACTGAACATAATGATTCATATTTTTATCGGTTGTGCAGAAAATGACATCCCCTTGATTGCAAAGGGATATTTTTGGATGATATACTTTTAAAGAGTGAAGTATAAAACTTCATAGGAAAGAAAGAGGCGCTATAAAGAGCAGTCATGAATAAAAACAGTGAGAGCTTTAAAATTAGCAGGATTACCTGCACAAATTCTGGGTCTACTGCAGGTCACCAGAGAAATGATACTATTTCAGTTTAAAGTACAAAGATGGGTTCTGTCAGTACAAAAGGTGTGGTCAGACATTCAGACATCCAGGACAGCTACTGTAAATCACTTCCAAAAGGTGTCTATGTACAATAGTCCCTAAGAAAATGAGGCTGCTTTAAGTAGTTGTCTAAAAGTGCATTTCTAGATGCTCTCGTCTAAAACTGTAGTCAGAGGTTTGGAAGGGGATGCTTGGCTGCCCTTGCAGCCGGTGGCTGTCCCTCCCTGGCACCCTGTGAATCAGTCAGCTCTGGTACACGCGACTATCTCCATCCACAGATACCTGGTTAATGTTCTAACCTCTTCGTGACACATCACCTGTCCTCTCGAGTCACAGGACCTTTCTCCTCCCTCCCTGTCTGCAAACCGTTCAGTTGTCAGTTGGCAGGAACAGCCATCACTGTTGCACTGCTTGCTCAGTGGTGCAATTTCCTTTCAGCAATATCTTCGAGGAAGTGAAACCACTGTGATATATTTTTACATTTTGAGGCGCCAGAGCAAAATGGAGTACTGCAGGCAGAAGAGAAAGGTAGCTGAGAAGAGCTGCTGTTACAGTGACAGGGAAAAACCTGTTTTCACTCTGTGATAGCTTCTGACAGTGTTTCAAAGCACATGATAAAGTGTGCAGTGGATTTACTGGAATAAATAAGCCACAGGCCAGTCTTCACCTTGGGTATTTTCTTCCCTTTCCGCTGTCAGCATTAACAACGGCAATAACTTTAGATGAACAAGTAAGTAATAGTTCTACTGTTAAGGAAGTGTATGTTTTCATTCTGAAGGAGCTCTATAATCTTTATTTAAGCTGTGAAACACATTTCAAGTCTCTGTTATTGGTAATGAGGAAAAATTCTGATTATAAAATACAAACAGTTTGAAAATTCCTTTTTGGATTGACTGAAACACTGAAGTATGACATTTACGTACTTAGAACCCATGTAATAGCACAGAGAAAAGGAAGCTGATTTCTGGGGTATTTATGGCAAGATAGATAAAAGTAGGCTGTGGTAGGCAGTCTCAAAACTCAGACAGACTTTAGAGAAATACCATTAAGAGCTTAACAGCTTTTCTAAGGGACCAATTCCTGTTTTGATTACCGAAGGTAACTATGTGTTGAGCTCCACTTTACCAAATGTAAAATTATGCAGTATAAGGGGGTTTTGTTGAAAAACTGTAAAATTGGTAGGAAATTGCCAAGTTTTCAGTTTCTTGATACTTTCCAGGTTATTATGTTAGAACCATACCTGAGTGTTTGTGTGACTCTGTTGAGGCAGTTTGTATGGATTGAGAACTATAGAATTGGTCAGGCTGGAATTACTGTGGAGCATTGTGTATGATTTAATTAGACTTTTATAATGCCTACAGCATGCTGGGAAAGAATGCTTAAAAATATGGATATTTGGTATTATGGTTTTTTTCTGCAATATTTTGGAAGAGACATTGAAACAGAAACTGCTGTTATGATGAACATCATGTATTTGTGGAGTGTCAGAAACAAGACATCATGAGCAATTAAAAGTTATGAAAGAACAATTGATATTCCTGGTTTCGAAAGGGGGCGGGGGGAAAGTTATTAATCTGCAGATCTTTGTACAGTAGTGGCTGTTGCTTTCTGGTACTTGACCACCTTTTAAGATAATCGGATTAGTTTTTATTTAATAGTAACAGTTGGAGTTTTACATTTAGAAACACAAAAAATTAATCAAGTATTTTCAGTGCAGGATGACTGCTTAGTATCTTCAATGTCTTCCTGTATGTTTGTGGTTGAGAAGTGTGTCTGTCTTGTGATCTTGAGTGCTTTGCCCAAGATAGTTAACAAGGGGTTCTTTGGTTTTTGAGTGTCCTCATGTAGTAAAGATTTTGAAAAATGTGCTCAAACACTTCATGCTTCAAAACAAAATACTGATACGCACTGGAAGTCTTAAGAAACAAACCTGCTTGAAAGTTTCTGGGATGACAAAAGGCACTTATTATTAAGTTTCTCAAAGATACTGTTGAATTAAAAATACAGATTTTGTTTCATGTCCTGAAGGACAAGTTTCTTCTATTTGCTGAAACCCCTGAGGCACCCTGCGTCTGAACACACCCAGCTGCCCACATACCAAGAGGAAACCTTTTCCAAACTCAGGGACTTACTGACATCTGCAGAGTTGATGTTTTCATTCCAAAAAAAAAAAGAAAAAGAAAATATTTCCAGTCCCTGTGTTTGCTAAGCAAACCTTCCATATGTATAGTTACTGTACACAGATGAAACTTTCCTTCAGCCTGTCTGAGACTCCAGGAAAGCTGGAGCACAAAGGCAGCCATCACCCAGCCTGTTCAGCCTGGAAATGTGAACTCACGTGTGCCTTCCTGGAGAAGGTGCTGCACAGGGACTGTGCTGTAAATAATTGTTGCTGGCAACAGAACGAATAATAACATTTCACAAGTCAAGTTTATGAAGGAATGTTTGGGGTCTTTCAAGTATCTGAACAAAATTACAAACTAGTCATTGGGTGTTTTGGTGCAAGCAAGCATAGTTTGGGAGGTGGAAATCTGTTCCAGTGTCTACTTCATTGCTCACCAGAAGACTTCATCACTAGGTTATGCTCACAAGTGTTACGACAATTGCCAGACAGTTAAATTTAGCTTTTACTGAAATAAATATAGGGCATAGAAATGTTAATTTGTACTTGCCTTCCTTATGAAAACTAACTTGTTCAGATTGCATCCAGAGAATCTCAGTATTGTTTGTGGACAAAGGATTTTTGTCTTTGTTTTCTATTTCTGTATGACTATCTATATAGAAACCTAGATATGTGTAAAACAAGTATGTAATAAAAATTAATAGATGTGTGGGATCTGAATTCACTGATCATGTAAGAGGCTAAGCAGGAAAAGGTTTACAATGGTACATTCACTGAATTACTTCTCTATTTGAGTAGCAGTGGTTAATTGTCATGACATTTGGGATAGTCACAGTTTCAGATTTCATTATGAATATGAGAATCAGATCAGACTTAACAATTCATCTGATCAAATAAGGCAGATTAATTGTCTCAATTTGAAATTCCTTCTATCTGTACATAGAGAGATCTTCTAAACCATTTCTGAGCAAGTTCATTTGGTATTTTCTCAAAAGTGAAACAGTCCAAAAGAATGTAAACCTAAAGAGAACAGTTTTAGGGATTTAAAAGATGGGGATTTCTGCAACTACATTGGCATTACTTTTGTGCCAGTTAGTAAGACTAACAGGAATTGTTAAACATGGAAATATTCCTCAATTTACTGTCCAGAAAATGTCTGGTTTGAAGTACTGACTGCATACTTTTTTTTCCCCCCTAGTGGCCACAGATGTCTTCAACTCCAAAAGTCTGGCCATTCAGGCCCAGAAGAAGATCCTTGGAAAAATGGTGTCCAAATCCATAGCAACTACTTTGATCGATGATACAAGCAGTGATGTTTTAGATGAGCTTTACAGAGTAACAAAGGAATATACACAAAATAAAAAGGAAGCAGAGAAGATCATCAAAAACCTCATTAAAATAGTCCTCAAATTGGCAATTCTCTACAGGAACAACCAGTTTAATCAGGATGAAATAGCATTGATGGAGAAATTCAAGAAGAAGGTTCATCAGCTGGCTAAGACCGTGGTCAGTTTCCATCAGGTGGATTATACCTTTGACAGGAACTTTTTGTCCAAACTGTTAAATGATTGCAGAGAGCTACTTCATGAAATCATTCAGCGTCACCTAACTGCGAAGTCACACGGACGCGTCAACAACGTGTTTGATCACTTCTCTGATTGCGAATTTTTGGCTGCCTTGTACAATCCTTTTGGACCTTACAAACTCCATTTGCAGAAACTTTGTGATGGGGTCAACAAAATGCTAGATGAGGGGAACATATAAGTACTTGTATTAGAAGTGACTGCCTATGAATTATTTGTAGATGGAACACTGTTGATTTATGAAGGAATAAGGGAGCATGCAAAGAGGGTTTTTTTTACATAATGACAAATATTTCCAAAATATCTTTATTAATTGATTTCTTACTATGAGCTATCTGTTGCTATTTACAGTCCATCTGAAAGAAAGACTGTACAGGACTGTTCTTTGTGTATGGAAACAGCTTGATAAAGACCAACAGAATGGTCCAAGTAGAATAAGAGTTTTACAAGATTGATATACAAACCAAAACAATATGCTGTCAGACAATCAGCATCTTTTGTAGATTTACAGAATTAATTCTAAACTATCAAGAGTCCAGTATTGTTGGTAACAGACTATCATGGTGATGGTACACTCTGCAATTTCTTTCACTTGTAAAATAGATATATTTGATTCATTTATAGTCTTCTATGCTCTCTGCACAGATCACAGCTTCCTAGTGTTGCCATTATGAAGCACTGAGTTTTAAATAATATCAATGATGCTGTCATATAGAGTCTTAACAGCAGGCTTGTGCATCTCCAGCACAGAGGAGAAAAATTCCTGTCTGCAAAGAAGGGTCTGCCAAGTATAGATCTTTATAGATGAGAACAATGTTTGCTTACTTTGATTATATGGGGATTAATTGAGGAATAAGCTACAGTTAAATAGCCAAACTGGGGAAGAGTTTTCCCTAGAAACCACCTGCAGTACATAATTTTAACTCTGCCTAAAACACAGTGACTTGTCTGTGCAATTCCTTAAGATATTTAGAATTCTTCTAGTAGAATCATAGAATCAATCATTTGGGTTGGAAGGGTCACAATTCTTTTTGAAAAGGTGTGAGTCAGTATATTTTATATGCCACTCTGTTGTATGATGTGAATTCAAAAGGGTTGATCATTTGAAAATAAATTCCAAGCCAATCTGCTTTGTGTACAATGAAACTAGAAACAGAAATTACTTTTATTGTTGTGTTATATACTATTTAACTAATGGAAAAATGGAATTTTGAATAAATTTTTTTCTTCTTTTCTTCCTTCCTACCTTATATCTTCTGCTTCTCCTTCATCTTCTCTCTGCCTTGACATTGGGGATAAAAAAGTGACTTTCTAGACACTGTAATGACTTAAAAGCATGAAGTTAATACATTTCAAACAGCCTAAGACTTTTTGTTAGGAAACATATAAAGAATTTGCTGTTTATTTAATTGCCAGTGTTTTTGCTGTTTGCTGTGTCCTTTTGTTTTAACTAGTAAACCAAAGAATATTTGCACTCCAAAGTTTTCTTGCCTTTTTTCCCCTTGTTGCATTTGAAATTATAAGGAACAAACTTGGCCTACACCATCAACAAAAACATCACAAGCTCTGACATATGGTTTCAGCATTACCTGTGGGGTTTTTAAGACAGAAAATTAAGTTTTATTTATGTTTGGTTGGTCATTAGGCTACAAATATTCCTAGAAATGTGCCAGAAAAATGTGTTCAGAATATGAACACATTTTGTAGAAGCCACTAGTGTCCA
This sequence comes from Myrmophylax atrothorax, assembly GCA_026770055.1. Classification (NCBI taxonomy): domain Eukaryota; kingdom Metazoa; phylum Chordata; class Aves; order Passeriformes; family Thamnophilidae; genus Myrmophylax; species Myrmophylax atrothorax. The sequence goes on from JAOXXN010000375.1 coordinate 299,042, forward strand.
GCAGAGAGAAAAGATTAATGTACTACTCGGCTGGAACAACAGGATAATACACCAGAATTTGCCAAGAAATAGAATATTAGGTTGATATTTGAAGGAGTATCATGTAAGATCCCCTCCATTGTTTTATTTAAACAGTAAATACATTATACTTTTGTTGATAAAAAGTCATACATAGGGATGCACCTTCATAAGGAAAACTGCCAAAAAAGCTGTAGAGTTTAGTTTCTGATGTATTTATTTTCCTACCTAGAAAGAGAAAGCTGTTTGTTTTCTTTACCAGTTCTTCTCTCTGGGGTGAGAACAAAAAGGAGAACTTGACTTCTAGAAATTGAAACAGTTTTCTTTACATATCCTATTTCTAAATCATGTTTTGATTTCCCCCAAATAGCAGTTTATAATGGAGGTAACAGTTACTGAAAGGAAGGGACTGTACCTTGTTCAGAACCAGGTGTAGTGTGTGCATGTGCTGTGTAAATCACAGAAGATTTTCTTCAGACATGACCCAGAATATTTTGATTCCTCAAACTGAATTTTATTTGAGATAAAAATGGCTGAAATCATCTTTGTATCTTGCTAATGAACACCTACTTACATGTATCTGAACCATGTGTATTTTCAGTACACAGTACCTTCTTGCTCAGCTGCATTATTCGGCTATTTACTTGTTAGAATAAATGAAAATTGCTCATGAAGATTTGATTGTAAGGATGAAAACTTGACAACTAGGAGAACTTTTATTTAGATCACAATCAAGTTACATCCTTCTGAGATGCTGTAACAATGGTTCTTGTCTAGCATTCATTTTGAATTACAAAGAAGTGACTTTGGTAATGAAAGAAACCAATTGTGTTGGGTTTCCAGCATCTACCATTGTAAATAGAAGGACCTAGCACTCAAGCTCTGTACTTTTTCAGTTAATTTATTTTTACTCCAGCATACATAAATAATAGATTTAATTATTAAAATTAAGAAATAAATTGTAGCATTTTTCCCTGTAGTACACTTGTATTAAGGTGCTGACCCTCCAGCAGAAACTTGACATAGTAAAAAAGATTACAGTGGTACTGTTTAATTACAAGTAGCATAGTGCCATTAATCTGTGCTGCAAAACTGATGCAACATTGTCTTTTAATAGGATAATAATTACTAATACATTAAAATCCAATCATCATAGATTTGTTTTACAATAGGCCTTTAAAAGTCAGATGTTTCATATTTGTAATATCCTTTCAATGCTTAGTTAATGTAATGCCTAATGCCATCAAAGTACACGTTGATGAAGTTCTGGGAGTTAAAACTAACTTTGTAGCCTTGTAGAGGTGTTGAAAAAGTGCTAAGTCAGACCTCAGATACCTTTTGGAAGACACAACAAACGTAATCTCAGCCATACAATGAAAAGAAGATACAGGGTATTATCTCAGCCATTTTGTGGGGGCCACCTTAGAAGGGATTCACTAGAACTTCTGGTATGTTTGTATGCATAAGCAGACAAAAAGACACAATTGGGTAAATTACAAGCCTTGTGCTTGAGCTCTCTTGAGATTTATCTCCATTTAGAAGGTGCAGAGATTATCAGGAATCTAAGAGCTTTCAGCAGCTGGCACAGGCTGCTTTGTGTGGGGTTTTTTCCTAGAAGGAAAGTGTCAAATCATGTCTCCTCTAAAAAAGACTCTATCCCACCCATAAAGCAAATTCCTGTAAAATAAAGGAGTGAGGAGGTGGCCAGTTGCTTTCTCATCTCCCTCCCTAATGAGAATACATTGCCCCAAGGAAATACGGAACTGATTTTGATGGCAGTTTTCAGTCACTTTCCAGCCCTTGTACCTTGTAGCTACAACAGCTATAATGTAATTATTTAAAGGTAAACTGGAGTTCTGCATGTAAGTCTTGAAGGGATCACAGCATGTTTGTTTTCATGGTCTAGCCGAGAGGAATCCACCCTAAATCACTGTCAGAGGACAGCATTAAGGATGGTTAAGTTGTACATTGTATGGGCTTGGATGATCTCTCCATTAGGAGTATTGGCTGTCTGGTGACCTCCTAACACAGCTTTCCTTTGGCCTTACATACTTTTTCAGCCGTGCTGAGCAGCTGAAATATTCTTAGGACAAGTCAACTCCTTTCCTACTGTTTTTACCTGAAAATCATATTGCATTTTGTATGCATCTAAGGAGAACAGTAGATAGACTATGTTACCCACTTCACTTGATAAAAAAACCCAGAGATAAACACTAGTTTCCTGGTTGTTTTTTTTTTTGTTTGCAATGTCATTTGATCTCTGAAAGAATAGTCTACCTCTTGATTTAGCTGTTAATACTGTTTTAGCTATCATCTATTCCCTCTTCAGTGGAGTAAGGATTTAGCTGTGATTTCAGTACATGTACTTCTGAGCCTTTTTTTTTAAAGCACTTTTGAATGCAATTACAGAGGGTGTACTTAGTAGGAACATGAAATGAAGATTACTGTTTGCATAACATTTGCAGAGAAACTTCGTTACAACTGTTTTTACTTGAGATTTGGGCAGGTCAGCCAACATTCATGGTTAAGTGGCAAACATCTGTGCTCTGGATACAACAGTCAAAGGAGATTATATTTGTCCAGAAAAGTTCTGTACTATCTTTTTTCTATGTTTTTCACATAAATGAAACTTCTCTTGGGAGGGAGAAACTTCCTATTTATCTTAAAATCAAAATTACTACTCAAAACCACACCCTGACTATTACTCAAAAAGTTTAGAGTAAGTAATGTAGTTATTTCCAGTTTGTTTGAAACAAAACAAAAAAAACCCCAACCCCCCCCACTAAAAAACCAAACTCAATTCCCCCCTTACATTTGAAAGCAGATCTAAAAAACTAATCCATTGCAAATTACTAATATTTTCCTGTTGAATTTTGCATACTGCAGCTAAAATTATATTGCAGCTTTGTAATTCATATCTGTAGTATTAAATACATTGCATTACCCTGTGATGTATTTTCCATTTATAAAATGAGTAGTATCTCCATACAGACTATGTCAAAGAGCTTTCTTAGTTACAGCAGTGCTGAGTCCATATAACAAATCAAGGTTAAATTTTAAACTACGAATTGCTGAAGTGACCTCTCTTTTCTTAGTATTCAGTTTTATTATTTAGAGCTCTGTTTTCCAATTTTAAATTTTATATTTATGGACAAAACATTCCTGAATCAATACTCACCTTTTCGTGCAAGCTTAAGAAGTACAGGTGCCGATATGTAATTTGTAAATTTGTAGTTGGTGGCACACCAGTTTCTGGAGAAACATGCCTTGCAGCATTTCTTTCTATTAGCAAATTGAAAAGAGGCAGCTTATAACTTTGGGAGGTACCATAATTACACATTATCAGGCAAAGAAGTAGAATATAATGATTAAGAACAATGTAATTAAGATGGTATTCCACTTGCCCAGCTTTCCCAAGCAACCAAAACTTATTTGTTGTTCTCCCCTGTAGGAAAGTCTTGGTGTAGCAGGTGGAGGACAAAGGTGGAGCTTCCTACAGTTACTGTGATTTAGATATAAATTACCATCATATGTCTGATGTTCCACTACTCTGAAAATCTTAACTCCTGATTTTAAAATCATACTCTCCATTGGCTTCATGAAAAATTAACTCCTATTTCAGTTTGTATTAAATACTTGGGTTTAAAATGCACCCAAACAGGAGCTGAGACAAAAGAGAAGCTGGCCTTGTGTATCATATCATACTTCCTAGATACCTTGGTTTTTTCCATTAGTCAGTATGTTTTCTCTCTGCTATAATATATATATATATAGGATATAATTCTGAAGGTTTTAATAAATTCAGGTCATTCTAAGAGAAAATTGCTGGCTTTTCACCCACTTGTTCTCCAGTTCCTGCTGGCACCTTTTCAGAGTGTCAACGTCCTGATCTTTACACATAAAGCTGTTCATTTGCAAGACATTTGTGGGACATTTTGAGCTACATTTTTCAAAATTCATTTATTGTTCATTGTTCTGGCCAAGCCACAGGTAATGGTGGGGGAAAAATGCTGTTCCATTTAGGTTGTGTGAGGGTTTTCTAATGCAGGAAATATGGTACTGCAGACGGAATAAATGACTCCAAGTAGGGCTCCTATACCACCAACCTGTCTTTTCTTGTGTGGGAATACAAATGCACAAGTTATACTCCACTACAGAATACTGTTTGAAAACGACTTGACTTTCTTGAGCAGGACTTAGATGTCTTTTTATTTGGGGAATCTATTTCAGTAGCTGGGCTTGGCTTGGGTTCTGAGAAATAAGTCCCCTGTCTGTTGATAGCCTACTGCTAATTAAGGGTTCCTGTGACATGAAAGGACAGCATTTCCCCATTCCAGAAGCACTTTGCTGATGCTTTCAGCTTACATCACTGACTGGACTTGAGATACCATGGTTTTTCGCTGTGTTCATTTGGGGTTTGGTTCTATTTTTGTGGAGAGTCACAGCCCAGAACTGCATATCATCTGCGAGGCATGCTAAAAGATTGCAGAAATAAAAGAAACTGAGGGTGTTTGCTTTATTATGCCCCGGGGCTTTGAGCCAGAGGGGGAGTAAGTGCATTGGTCCCAGACCATGACATGAGATCAGCTGTTACTTTCAAGGGAGCTGGTTCTGTATCTCAAGGATCTTGATAATTCAGCAACCAAAAAATTATCTCATCCTTGGAACTCAACTGAGTCTCTTTACCCAGCTAAAAACCTGTCTCCGTTACAGGCTGCCTAACTTGATTTCAGTGGTATGGACACTCCCAGAGGTACATTTGCTGTGCCATCAATTAAGAAACTATTAGTGAAAAGTGGAAAGGAATGCTCAGCATTTTTCTGGGAGGAAAGGCTGTGATCAGACAAATATCCCATTAAGTTTGCTTTGCCATTCACACTGTGATAAGGACTACTGCCTTCTGTAAGCACAGACATTTCACTTTGGCTAAGACAATATGTTTAAGCCTACAGTTCAGTATGCTATGACACTGCAGTCTACAGTTTGCCCTAAAGCTAGAACTGAGAAGGGTGTGCTACAAAATACAGAAACAGGGAAGGAGGCCCTTTATACAACAGTATCAAAGAAAACTAGTCTTTGCTACTGTTTGGAGCTGGGAGAATGTTGGCTTGAGGAATTCTGACTTCCCACCTCATTTCTGATTAGCAAAGCAAGTGCTGGAGAGCAGCACAAGTAAACTATAGGAAAAGGTGTTTATGTTGTTAGTTCATTGGCTGGCTGTTCTCCATCTCCTGCATAGATAGAAGCCTATTATCTACTTCATGTATTCTTGAGTAAAAATGCTCTTTACTGTGTGCTGAGGAGGAATTCTCATCACTGAAGATAGTCAGTCTTAACCTGTGGTGTTTGGCTTACATTCGCACTTTTGGGATGGTTAAGATGGAAGCTAGCAGAGTGGGTATTTCTGAGGGACAACTGGAACTCTGCTGACATCAATATAGATGTACTGTTGTGCACTACGAAAACTTCTGTAACATTGGGAGTAAGAGCTGTAGAAGGCCCTTGGTGGCAGCTTGAGAGAAGGGGCCATTTTACAAGGCACAGTTTAAAAGTAGTTCATCTTTTGTGCACGTTTTGTGTTCGTTAAAGGACCTGCCTGGATTCAGTCTACAAGCTGAAGATCTTAGAATTTTTCGCTGTTCTACAGCTCAATATGGCTGTTAATTCAGAAGCCACTGCACCAAATCAGTTTTCTCAGGAGGCATTCAAGTCATTCATCAATTCATTAAAGATTTGCTTCATCTGCAGAATCTGTTTACTTGTAACTACTTAGTAGTGCCAATATGCATCTGATTTCCACAGAATGCAACATATGGTTATTTGCTAGTCTTTTTACCTCCTGTTTTAGTTCTTGTTTTAGTCCATGTGGAGTTTTGTTCTTTTTTTTTTTTCTTTTCCTTCAAGGAGACCAAGCTAATGGAGTTTCAAGAAGAATCATTTAGGATGAAATAGAGCAGTTGTGTATGGGAGTAACACCATAACCTTTTGCTGGAACCTCCCTAATGTTTCTCCACAGGATGCATTTTCAAAGCTGTAGATGTGCACACACAACTAGTTTCTGCTTCATGAGTTTGTCCTACTACTGTGTAATTACATACCTGCTCAGCAGTCCCTCAAGCCCTGACTGACCCAGGGCTTCGGTCTCCCTTAAATCCTAAGTTTCTGATGGAATCAAATGGAGAGCTTCCATAGCGCTCTGCTTGTGCCCCCTGCATGAATTTTCCACTTAACTGAGTGGTATGTGCAATAAATGCCAAAATTAATGTTTCTTGCCAAAACAGGGATATGAGACCTCCTGTGATGTGGGATGTTGACAACAGCTATAAAAATGTTTGCATTTACATTTGCAGTTGGTGCATAAGAATACTTGCACTGTTAACTACACAGTGGGCTGTTCCTCAACATCAGGAAAGCTGCTTTTCAAGTTTTGAGGGTGTCAAACAATGGATTCAATGGCAAGAAAAACCCCACTTACTAATTGCTGTAGGGTCCCAGAAAAAATACAAGAAGACAAGACAATGCAAGCTGGAATGGAAATACTCCTCTATACTGTTCCTGCAGATGAAAGGAATAAATAGAGAAACACTGCATTCTAGCCATAAAGAATTCCTCAGCAGGGCTTTCTGTCATGTAAGACTGGGCACCTGATCCATATTAAGTAGTTTTGTCTAAACACTTTTACTGAAAAAGTAGCTACTACAGTGATCTGGGCCATACAGATGGTTTGTATAAGATGAACATATGTGACCAGCTCAGTGCTGAAACCTCTCAGTGACCTCTCTGCACTGGCAGCCAGAGGATGGCTGCAGAGAGAGAGCGGAAATGGGGAGGATGACCTGGCTGCAAGCAAGGCATCTTTGGTCACAGCAAAACCCATATGTCTCCAAAACTCAGGGACGTCTACAAGCATTAAGGCTGTGGGGAAGTAACATGTGGACAGAACTAGCACTGAAAATGAACTGGGTTCTCTTAGAATTTATTTATAAAAGTGCCCAAAAGACTGTGCTGCTTTAGATTGATACAATTATTAGGAGATTATTAAAATGAAATTGGTACTGTAAGGATGTTAGGCCCTGTGGGTATTTCCACTCTGAACTAGATGCTGCTCTTGCTGCAGCCAGAACCACTCCCATCCTGGAGACTTCCCTTTCTTCTTCCAGGTGGGACCCCAGTCCCACACTGTAGCAACAATAAACAAAATATTGAGTATTGAGGCTGAACCAAAGCTCACAGATGGTTATGAGCTCAATCTGTTGTTTCCTCAGGAAGAGGAATCGCAAACTGACTCACAGCTCTGCCCACCCCAGGGAAACAGCTTCCTCTTCCTGTCATAGTACAGACAAACCACAATCAGTGATGTTCTCTCTGCAGTGCACAGCCAGCTGCCCCAAGCCTCTCACTGCTGGGAAACTTGCTCTTCTACTGACCTGGATTCAAATGCAATAGACAAACTTTCCAAGTTTAATTAGTTGTGAGGGTATTTTGTGATGTGACAGAATAACACACACTCAATGCAATGGGTTGTTTCTGTGCCCATTCAACAATATTCCCCACAGTTAAAGCTTGCGATTTATTGTAGACTGTTCATCAGATCCGTGTATCCTTGCCTGCCTCCAGACATTTTTGTTGTAGTTTCCAGTATTTTCCCTGTGGGTGGTACCCGTGACATGTAGTCGCTCGGGGCAGTTTTCCTGTAGCACGAGCTCCCTCCAGTGCCCAGAGTGTGAGTTGCAGCCGGAGTATTCAAACCCACGCAGGGAAGCTTCCCCTTCCAGCCGAACTGTGTCGTAAAGTCACAGGCATTGCGTCGCTGTTCCTGTTATTTCTAAAGGAGCGAAAGCTACATTTGAGATCAGAAATGATCATTTATTCTCCTTTGGAAGTCTCCAAATAGCTATCACTCAGGTACCTATTGCCTCTCTTTTGTGTAGACAGTAAAGCATTAACAGCCAAAAAGGTAACTATGCAGCAAAACAATTTTTTTCTATTAGATTCAGAAGTAATCAAAACTTTGCAAGAAGGGTTCCTCATGAATTAAAGTTCATCTGTGCAGTGGGAGTATATAGGTGATTTCCACAATAATTCTGTGCATTCCTTACACAATCTTCTGTTCCCTGAACACTCCCTGGATTTAAGGCCCACAATGCAAAGGAGCAGGGAGCTTACAGCTCCCAGAGGCTCTGGCTGAGGCTGCTCTCAGTGAGCCAGGACAGGGAAGTAGCAAGAATGAATAGCTCCATGAGATCCCTCTCTATAATTCAGATAAAGTTTGTCATCATCTGAATTGGTTGGTAATACTGGAAAAATCCTCAGTAGATCTACTGCTGAGATACAGAGGCCCTATGAAACTCCAGTACAATTACATTCTGAAGAACAGTCTCACACCACAACCATCTGCAATAATAAAATTAATAAAGTGTTCATTCTACTTAACCCACTGGCTTGACCAAATACAATGCATCCTGCTACTCGGTTCCTTTGCTTCACTAAGGGGTCACTCCAATGGACTGCAGTTCTCCATGAACTGTTCAAGCATGGGTCCCTCCCACAGGGTGTATTCCTTCAGGAACAGGCTGCTCCAGCATGGATCCCATACAGGGTCACAAGTCTTGCCAGAAAACCTGCTCCGGTGCAGACCTCCATGGGCTGCAGGGGGACAGTCGGCCTCAACACCGTCTTCTCTGTGGACTTCAGGGAATCTCTGCTCCTGCACCTGGACCACCTGCTCTCACTCCTCCTTTGCTGACCTGGGTGTCTGTGGGACTGTTTCTCCCACAACTGCTGCAAAGTGGGTTTCACACCTTCTTAAACACGTTCCCACAGAGGCCCCAGTATCCCCCTGTCTGAGGGTCAGAGCCGTGCCCAGCGGTGAGTCAGTGGGAGCTGGTGGGAATGCCGTGCCTGGCCCGGTGCAGCCTGGACCTCTCCTCACAGAGGCCACCTCACAGCTCACCCGGCAGCACCTGCACAACTGGGCACCCACACACCTGGACACCCACACACCTGGGCATCTGCACACCCAGACACCTGCACACCTGGACACCTGCACATCTGGAGATCTGCACATCTGGACACCTGTACACTGGACACCCGGACATCTGCACACCTGGACATCCACACCCCTGCACACCCGCACATCTGGACACCCACACATATGGACACCTGCACACCTACACACCTGCACATCTGGACACCCGCACCGAGCACCGCCTCCCGCACACGGACAGCCAAAATCCGGGCCAGGAGAGGCCGGCGTATTTCACATAAGTGGTTCGACCTAAAGAGTTCCACAAACAGGGCTGAAAGCAGTGATTTGGATTAGTTAAACAGTAAATAGAGCAAAAAATAATTACACAATATAAAAGACGTAACTACAGGTTAACTCTAAACGGAGGCGTCATGCCTTACACCAGGGCAGCCTGGTCTCGCAATCCCGCTGCCCGGCGGTCGCCTCTCCTGGCACACGTGGCTGTGCCCGCGGAGAAGCAGGACCGGCGGCCGCTCCTGCTCCTTCCCCGCCTTTCACAAGCGCCGTGGGAAAGCAGCGGAGGGCAGGGCTGGGCGCAGCCACCGCCGCCCTCGCACTGGGGCCGTTCTCCCCGCTCCCCTTCTCACGCCTCTCCCGATCCCGATCCCGATCCCCCCCCTCCATCCCTCACGGCACTTCCCGGCGGGCTGGCCGCGCACGCGCAGTGCCTGTGCCGGGGCGGGGTCGGACCGGGCGGCAGCGCAGTCGGGCCAGGGCCGGGGCCATGGCGGCGGCGGGGCTGCGCTTCGACGGGCGGGTGGTGCTGGTCACCGGCGCCGGCGGAGGTGAGCGGGGGGGCGGGGGGCTCGGG
>JAOXXN010000375.1:333006-349395 GCA_026770055.1 Myrmophylax atrothorax
TGTCTGTCTGTCTGTCTGTCTATCTATCTATCTATCTATCTATCTATCTATCTATCTATCTATCTATCTATCTATCTGATTCAGGAAAACGGGGAACAGCCAGGAGATTAGACCTGCTACTTGTATTGCGAATAATTTCCAAGATAAGAAAAGCAGTAGTAAATTTCAGATGTTTGCTTCTCAGACACTTGAAGCATACAGTGTTCATTATGTTCTCCTTGACACATTCAGATAGGTGTCACGGTTGACTGGTCGGTGCAGAACCGATGGAACTGGTCTAGAAATCACTTACACTCAGCTATTGTGTAGATGCTTGTAAAATGCAGCACTATGCTCAGTTTGCAGATGTATATTTACTGTGTTTAAAAATTATTTGAGAAATACCAGGCTATATCTCGTTTGCTGATGAGTTTGTTGTGTGTCTAACTGCAGTGTCTCATTTGTAGATATTTGTAAGTGAATTTTTTTCAATTCCTTTCTCTAGAGTCCATAAGTGTGTTGAGTGATGCCCTAAGTCAGATAGAGTCTCAAGGGAATGTTTCTATGAATTCCACAAGCTCTGGATCAGTGGCCTCTTCATCTGTTGACACAGTAAGTACATCTGTCTAACAGATGCATTCAAAGCTATGTGAAAACCTTGAGCAAAGTGTCTCATGTTGCTTCTATTCTGACTTGCTGTCTGCAAAAAGAAAGGTGGGTTTTAAACAGTGAAGCGAGGAAACAGAACAAGAAACATCTCCAGACTGCACTCTTTATTTTTCTTATTGATGATTGGAAAACTTAATGGGTGCACAGACTGGATAAGTGATTGTAAGTTCTGTTAAGCCTCTCTAATTATGGTATTTTTAAGGAAAGGGGCAGGGCTTGAGTGTTCTTAGGCAATGTCATTTTGCTCTGGCTTCTCTATGGATAATTTTTCCCTTTTTCAGTCTTATTACAGTGTTAATTATTTCATTTGTTGTTTGTTTTCAAAAAATGCTTATGCACTGCTGGGAGTGCAGTTTTAAGAAGGTATACTACTTATTCTTGAAGTAAATTGCTTGCAGTAAGGTATAATGCATTACATTTGGGTTGCTTGTATTGCAACAAATACATTAATGTTTTATACTATATTGATTAGTCATACTTCATGTTTACATGTGACTATAAAGAAATACTCAAACGTGAAGTTTGTTTTGTATGAGAATTACAGAAAGAATGCAAGTTTAATGTTAACTATTTTTAACTTTTCTTTTATGCTGACTTTTGAATTTCCAGGCAAGCATTGTTGGCCGTGAATTGGCTACCAACGTGTATAAATATACTCACTTAGAGCCTATTCTATATGCCCTTGGTGTGGGAATGTCAACTAAGGATCCAGATCACCTAAAATTTCTCTTTGAAGGAAGTGAAGAGTTCTGCTGTTTACCTAGCTTTGGAGTAATTCCTGCTCAGACTTCAATGTTTGATGGTGTTCCTTCTCTTCCAGGACTAAATATTGATCTTGCAAAGGTATGGAAGAGTTAAGTAGCTAATTTTGCTTGTGTGTCATGTAACTAAAAGATGACTTTTATTAGTATTTTTATAAGGCTGTTATGTTTCTTTTGTTCTAGAAAGGAAAAATACAGTGTTCTGTTTTCGTACATCCTAAAAAATTGCTCATTTACTGCACGTGTGTCTTCCTAAGATGATATGAATGATCTATTTTATATTACATTTTAATCTGCGTTCACTATCCTTTCTTTAAACCACAAAAGTTTAAAACTTTGTTTGAAAATATTTTGGTGATGGAAGTTAGAAAAATCATAGAAGAACATTTGAGTGGTTGTTCTTTTGTTGTTGGTGGTGGTTTTTGTTTGTTTGTTTTGGCTTTTTTTTTTTTTATTTCTTTGGTTTGATCACTTTCTAAAATACCTGTGTATTGCCTGGGGGAGACAACAACACATTGATTGCTGTTACAGTGCTGTCTGTCTTTATATAGATGCTGCATGGTGAGCAATATCTGGAGCTGTATAAACCATTACCAACTTCAGGTCAGTCCTTTCATGTTGCTGATTTGTTTTTCCCTATGACAACAGTTCCTATAGCCATATTGTACATGGAAATAGGGAAACCGTTTCAAACGGAATTATTGCATACTCTTTTTACAAGGAGTGTTGGAGAAGGGATACAGCTTGTTGTATTACTGAAGAATTCTGAAACTGTCCTTGGGATCATGTGTTGCTTTTCTATGGTATACTTAGTAAAGTATGCCTAATCTTTGACATAATAAACAAATACACTACATGCCTATGTATTATTCATATAATGTGATACTAACTACCAGAACTTTTAATTCTTTCAGTAATGTTGTAGCATAAATCTTCTAAGATGTTTACCTAAAAAGTTTTCAACACTGATTGCACCTGTGTGCCTGTAACAGGATAAGATTTAAATTATGTATGTAAAAAGAAAAAATTGACATCTGAGCAAGGAGGACAAAAAGAAATTACTTTTCTTCCTGTCAATATTCTCAAGCTATTAGTTACTGCAGTAGCAAGCTCTGTGTTCTCCCAGATTACACCACCTGAGAAATGCTCTTTAGACTCATTCAAGATCTGTATGCATGTGTCCAGATTTCTTTGCTAGTAGTTTTTAGAAGTTAAGTTTTCAAGAGTGTACAAGAACAGAAATACTGCAAGTCACTAATAAATGGCAGGATTTCTTGTTGAAATCAAAAAATGTGCTGTGTTCGAGTTATATTAACTTGAGAGAAGTCTGATAATTAGTGATGGACTGCCAGGACTTTTATTTTGCGTTCCATAGGCTGATTTATGAACAGATGTGGTTATTTGTGTCTCTAGAGCAAAACCTCTTTAGCAACAAACTTCATGAATCCTCATGGTCAGGCTCTGAGTTGAGCTTCTCTTCTAGAGAACAGTGGTTGTCTTGGCCCTCTTGAAATTTGTGGACAATCCTTAAGTGATTTGAGCTATCTTTGAAGTGTGAGTCTGAAATGTGATTTGTGTTCAGCTCCAAATACATGAACTATAGCAAAATTCTGCTTATAAAACCCCCCAAACTTATTAAAAAAAAAAACAAGGGAAGAAATCCAAAAATCAAACCCCATACAAAAAACCCTTCACATCTGTAAACAAAGATTTACAAAGATATCCAGACATTGGTGTTATAATTGTGATGATTGTGGTTACTATGACTGTGATGATGATAATACTAAGGCTAGGTAAGGAAGTCAGTTAGTAAGGAATTGTAAAGAAGGATCTGTAGGCTTCATTCCCGAAGCAAAACCTTACAGTATGCATTCTTTTCTTTCAGGGCAATTAACTTCCGTGTCAACTGTTGCTGATATTCTCGACAAAGGATCAGGAGCAGTCTTGCTAATAGATGGTAAAAAGGATTATGATTTTTGAAGGAGATACAGTAAAATTTATTAGGCTTCATTTTTAACTAGCTGTACCAGTAACTGCCATAGCTTCCACAGAAAAGTCTGTTAGCTTATTAAATCTCAGTGAGATGTGGCTGTGTAATTGTTCTAGGGCACTTAGTGTACTGAAATAAGAACACTCTCTTCCTGTATAGTTGGAATACTGCACTATGAAAACTGATCAAAGTTCAATAATAATCATAATCATAATCATAATAATAATACTTCTTTGTCCTGCCTGAAGGCAGACATTTTAGATTCTACCTCCTTCAGCAGGGGGGTGAATGTCTGCATGTTTACATGTGTTCTGTGGGGTGGTTAAGAGGTCAGAATGTCTCAGAAACCTGTAGTTTCCATTTTGTTGTCTTTACACGTGATGATACCAAAGTCCTTTGGGAGACTGGACAGCAAGAGTAGGTTAATAGGCAGCGAAGGTCCAAGCACTGTTGACCTTTTAGTTCTTCAGTGGACAGATAAAATTGTAAACAGTTTTTCACTAACCATTTGTTCCTCCTAGCTGTGTTTTGTTTTCATCGTGGGCTCATATGAACTCTGTCTGTTTCTGCAATATGCAAAAGTTCTTTTTGTGAGCAGAGTGTCAGTGTTTTTTTAAATTTCTTCTGGAGCAGGAAATTAACATTATTAACAAAGAATACTGTAAATTTCAGTCCAAGGTGTAAGAAAGTAGAATAGTTAAGAAAAGGAAAGAGGAAGCTGAATCTCAATTTCAGGTAAGGACTATAACTTGTTCAAAAGAGAACAGGTGACCTTGAACTCTGGAACTCTTTTCATACAAGATACTGGTACTACTTTTTGTATGAGTTCATAATCTGCTTTATACAGATTACTAGGTATTCATACTAGCTTCTAATACATCACATTTTATGGTACAAGTCTGTCATATCTAAATAAATTCCTAATGCAGTGTGAGGTGGTGAAATAAATCTCATTTCAGCACTCTGTTGCCAAATGATTTTAGCACCCTGAATGTCATCACCACTTCGAGAGTTCTTTTTTTAATTTTAATGCTCTCATATAGATAAAATATATGATGATATTTGAAACAGATCATTAGTCTTCCCTAGTCAGGAAGTGATTTGCAACTGTGCAACCTGAAAGTGTGACCATTGCCCCTTCAGTTTTTAAAATAAGCTTTGTCATGTTTCAAAATGAACTTGTCTCTTGTAACAACCAACTCATGCTAGCTGTATGAAAAAGGAGATTGAAGACAATATATGATCTTCCTCTTCTTTTGTCTTTCAGTGAATACCTACTGTGGAAAGGACCTAGTGTGTTATAATCAGTTCTCTTTGTTTTTTGTTGGAGCCGGAGGATTTGGTGGAAGACGAACATCAGAAAAGGCCAAGGTAAATTCTCATATATTCGTATTTTAAAAAAATGAACCATGTGAAAACTTCTGTCAGCACTGCAAGAAAAATATTTGCTCTACCAACTAGGAATAATAAATTAGCATTTAAGCAGTGTGATGGTACGAACTTGAATGGAATTTAAATACTTCTGTTCACTGGAGAGCCGGGGTGAAAAAAGGTACTGTTTGAGACTTGGGAAACCAGTGGGTTTGTTTTGACAATTAAAGAGAAAAGTAAAGTTATAAACACACAATGGATGAGATACTGTTGCTTTCAGATATTTGAAATTACAGGTTTGAACTTGCAGTTTCGAGAAAAGATCTCTAGGTGTAGCTCTTTCTAAATGTATGTGTTTGCCTGCAAGAGGTTTGGAAAGCATAAAGAGGAAGAGACAAGTAGCATAGTTTCGGGTTGAACTTTTATGTTTTGGAGGAGGGTTAGCAAGTAGCAAACAATGTCACATGAACATGTAGTGTGTATGTCCAGTGCATGAAGCAGCTATTCAGATGCCTGAGATGTAACCTTTGTCTCCTTCAATATTGTGTTTGAGGGCAGTGCCAGCTGTTACTGCATGTTCTTATTGTGAACTAGAGCCCTGAGGCACTACAGTTAATAATCAATTGAATAAAGGCTATGTTAAGCCCAGTATTTTTGATAATTTGTAATTAAAATACCTAGGTTTCATGCATCTGAAATACTCTAGGTGATGTTCTCTGAGATTTTTGCATGTAAACTTACAACTTTTTTAGTTAAATCTGTACCAATTGTATGGAAGTTTTACCATATGTAGCTTTACTAATCAAATCCTAAAATGCCTACTGCTTCAAAGAGAAATGAGAAAAGCCTCCGTGTAGTATAAAACATTCACGGAATATTACTATAGAGAGTGTTTAGAGGACTTTGAAGGAACCCTTAATTCTTCTGAAATAAGGTTTTATAATAGTACATGTAAAAAAAAAAAAGCAAACATTGTCAAAGGAAAGGTGACCAACCTATAGTGGTGACATCAGTCAGTCTAGCATAGTGCCTTGGCACTTTTTAAGCACTGCACGTTAAGCAACTGCATCTTCTTCACTTGATTTAGTGGGGTACGAAAATGTTCTGTAAATGATTTTACATTTTTAGAATAAGAAGAATACCTGTTTCAGGCAGCAATCATTCCTGTGATAGAAAAACCCCCACAATTTAATCTGGTTAAGAAAATGCAATGACATAGCAATTTCAAGAGAGGCATCTGCATGCCAGAGACCAATTTCAAATAGTAAATTTTCCTGCTTTTTCCTTGCAAACCTTCCCAATTGAAAGAGTTTCATGTCCCTCTGTGCCAAAAAGGAACCCCAGGCCAATGAGACGTGTTATAATGTGTCTTTTTGTCACTTCACACTTTCATTGTATTTGAAAATTGTGTTGCAAGTTAAGTGGAACATATTTCCAAGTTGAAGTCTTTGATGTGATGTAAGTCACATCTCTCCTCTAGAGCTGGGGTTTTCTTGCCCTACTGGCGGAGGGGTTTCATTGATTATTCATCTGGTTTTAATGACTCGGTAAGTCAAGTTGAGTTTCCGGCAATAGAATGCCAAGCCATTCCTGTTTTGAAAGCACGTTTAGGTAATGTTCTTGTTCCCAGGCTGAGTAATGTGTAGGTCCGTTGTGGTTCTCTGAAGTGACAAAAGCAGGAGTGCTGTTATCCACTTCTACCCAAGCTGTTCTTCCACCAAAGAAGTGTTCTTGCTCTTAATAAACAGGAAAGACCCTTTGCTGTTACTTGATATGAAACTACATAGCATTTGGTTTCTTCTGATTTCTTAAAGGTGAAAAATGATATAACATAGTCCATGAGTGAGGTACTAAGTAATTTTGTACTTCATTGTGATTTTTAAAGTATTATTTTAAAAGCTTCACTTTAATATCTATGTTCCAAAGCATTAATGCTCTATGAGGCAACTGTTTTTTCCAAGTGAATAATTCTTGCTTGGGCTTTTTTGAATAGATTGGGAGAAATTTCATCAAACTTACCACTTGTAACATGTAAAAATCTGATGCCTCAGGATCATTATCTTTGTAAAGCTAACCTTGATAGCAGACTTTTTCTGGCCTAAAACCTTTTTCTGTTTGTCTGCACATGTAGAAAGGGTAGGAGAAACCTAAAGATTGGTAAATATTGTTTCTTTTTAATACATATTTGACATATTCTGCCATTGGGTATGAATACAAGATTTTTGCTGTGAAATAATTGATCATGCTATTACTTTTGTTTTAGTTAACAGCAAATCCACCAAAGAGACCCCCTGATGCTGTAATTTCTGATGTCACAACATCTGATCAGGTAAAACTTTTTATGATTTAGGTGTCAAAATGTTTGTTTGGTTTGGAGAAAGGAGTCTTATATGATGTTTACTAGTAGTTCAGGTCTTCTGAAATACCTCAGGTATTTGTGTATTTATGTGTGTGTGTGTATGTATTTATAAAACTAAAATTTCTCCTAGCTTATGACAGTGTGCTCAATGTACTGTGTAAAGCATTCTTTTCTTAAGATTGATGGAATTGGATAGTTTTTTATTACAAATTTTACATGGGGGAAATTAACATTTGTATTCTGTTATACTTTGGAAAAAACGGTTCAGACTTCATGAAATTTACAGCACATAGTGCAAGTAAACACATTGTGACAAAAAAAATAAAGTACTTGTAGTTAACAGTTTTGGAAAGGTTAAATTCCTGTAGTAGAAGGAGTCAGGGAAACCTGAAATACTGACAGATGCCTGTCCGGGTATGTTTCCATCTGTCCACTGCCCCACTGGTTCCCAGGCATCTGCTTTCCCCAGGGAGAAACCTGAGTAAAGAAATATAACCTCCTCTCAAGGGAAACCTGTGCAAGTGTCAGACAAATAAGAAAGGGAAGTCTGGAGCTGCCACTATTAAGATACTGAGTAGTGTTTTCAAAAGCAACTTAGTCATGGCAGAAGGCTATAGCTTTCTGGAGATGGAATTAAAATGTTGAGCACTAGCTGAAATGTGGTAACTGTGATGTCTGCTTAGCCTCTCTCTGATTATATAGAGAGTAATTAAGTCTCATCCTGCTGATTCCTGTGCTTGAAGTCCAAGTTAACCCTACCCACTTAAACCAGAAAAGGGTCTGGATCAGCACTTCCATTTCTGTCACTGATGCATCCAAAAATTCACAGCATCAGTCTAGGAAGAACAGATGTCCTAATTCAAATAGGCAAGTTGAGCAAGGAGCTGTGAATAAGAGAGAGGGTACTTTGTTTCTGGGAAATGTAGTGGAAGGTACTTTCTAGCAGCTGACCCTTTATTAGATCAGATACAGCATCTCTAATCACCTGGTAGTTAAAGTATTTGCTTTGAATGTTGGACCCTTGCTCATATTCATCTCTCCTTGATTATATTATTGATTCCAGGCCCATCAGTTTTCACATGGTATTTGTGATCCCCTTGTTCATTCAGTAGTCTTAGTTTCTGAGCCTTAAACCCTTATGGTCTGGAATTGTTATTATGCATAAAATGTTAAGTTCATGAGATAAAAGAAGAGGGTAATAACCCTATAATGCAGAAGTTGGGAAACTTTGTTACTGCAGAATTGATTTTTAGAAATAAGGTAAGTGCTGAGAGTAGCCACTACACTTGTTTTGTTTTAAGATCTACTCTGACAGGTAGATACATATTAAGAGAATTCCTCTCCATTTAGAACTTAGAGGAACAACAGGCAGTGGATTTTGATAGTTGTAAGAAGGCTTATCTGACAAATTATTCATTGGCATTTGTTCTTCAGTGATGATGGCTGTGTACAGCAGGGGGAATGGATAGAACTTGGGAACTGTATGGGCAGGAATACAGGCTTTCTTGTGAAGGACAGCTTGGGAAAATGTTACTAAGATTTTACATTTTTGTGTCTGTGGAATGATGCAACTGCCTAAAATCATCTTTAAAAAAACGGAAGCTGGCACACAAATTGCATCAAATTTTCCAAATTTCTTTTTCTAAGTGTTTAAATGAAAAATGTGTTGGCAGAAATGACTGTTGCCATCCAGCTATTGAATTGGTATGGAGTATAAGACAGACTGGAAGAGTCAATTTGCAGGTGGCCCTTGATTTAACTTAAACTGTACTAACAGCCAGTTTTTGTGTTACCATGACTTAAACTGCTCTTCATCATTGCCATTTCCCCCTTAACTTTTCTTAGCATGATCATGTTCTAAATCTTCTGATAAATAGACTTTCATGCCCCTTATAGAAATATTTACAGTGATGACACACCTGTCTTTCACTGAAGATAATGACTGTGGTTGCCTTGAAAGTTTTATTCAGGTCTAACTTTACTGCACTGATTTTTTT
This sequence comes from Myrmophylax atrothorax, assembly GCA_026770055.1. Lineage (NCBI taxonomy): Eukaryota > Metazoa > Chordata > Aves > Passeriformes > Thamnophilidae > Myrmophylax > Myrmophylax atrothorax. Next base: position 342,133 of record JAOXXN010000375.1, read on the forward strand.
TCCAAGAGGTAAAAGACGAAGCACTGCTTAGGAAAGAGGATACTGGGAGTAGAGGGCTAATAACTGGTTTTGCCCCTCACCATGTTTTCAGCAGAACAAAGAGTACAGTCACCTTGGAAAATGTTTGTGTTGTGTCAGTGGCATAATACTGACAGAAAAAAGTGATCCTTTTGGTTAGTGGTATCAAAACCTAATAGCAGGTGGTACAATGCGTTTATCCCTTTCAAATCTGTACCCATTTCTGGGAAGTTCTTTAAACATCATCCAGTGCTTACAAGTGAGTTGCAGTACGATGATGTAAGCTGCTTAAAGGTGAAAGTTGATTAAGAAAAGTTTATACGTATCTTTATCTCACCTTCTAAAATGTTTTAAGGCTTAAAATTTGCATCCTGCTGAAGAAGGACATAAAATATTTCTTCTGTTTTCATGAATTTTTCTCCAAAGATCTAGAACAATTTTTCCATCTTGCCTGGTAAAACTGTGCATGTGCAGTGGTATTTTTCCAGCTTGTTCTCTCTCTGCAACCTGAGCTATGCTTTACTAGATACACTGCCATAAATCTTTTGAATAAAATAGACCTTTTGACAGAAGATCAAGAAGTTTAGAGGGTGTTTGACTACTAGCCATTTAGCGAGGAATGAATCATTCAATTTCAACCCTGTAGGGAATGTTTAATGTAGTTACAGGCTTTTGTCCTGCCAGTTTTTGAACCAGGAGCTTAAATTAATCAAATGGATTTTGCTGAATGGTTCCTAATGCAATGACAAATCACAGGCAGGGAATGACCTGTATCTCTGGAGCGTTTTGTCTACATTGAGCTTTCAGTCTCTTCCTAAATTCTTGGGAATTCATTTTCTTATGACACTCTAAATAAGCTTCAAGTGTTATTTAAAGTGGATGGTATCTTAATTAATGTTTCCACTTTTGAGGAAGGAAACAGATAAGGAGTCTTGAATTTGCTAAGGATTTTCTGTGATTTGTTGGAGGGGGTTTTTTTGTTGTTGTTTGGTTATGGAAAAATTCACAGTATTCTAGTATTCTGCAGTTTTTCTTCCAAAAAATAAACTGTTCTCTGTCTTCAAATATCAGAAATAATATTCAGAATGCACAGCATTGTGACAATGCATAAACACAGAGCAGCAGCCCACGGAACAGTATTTTTCAAGAAATCATTTAAGTTTTAATGTTCCTCCAGCTTTCTTTTGAAAGCTCCCACATTAAATTCTAACTCTGCATTCTTGTTACTTACGTACTTACAAGGAGAAATAAACATGACACAAAGGTGAAAAAGGACAATTTAGACCTATTTTGAAAAACACAGTATCTCAACCTGTCAGGCTTTGAGACCAGCTGTCTACATGCAACTTTGCCCTCTTTAAGTCTCTACGGTGCAGTGTCATGTGAATTTCTGTCAGAGCTACTTTTCCATGACACTTGAGTATCTCAAGCACATGATACATCTGCTCTGTGGTTTCCATGGCCATCCTTGCTTTCCAGAATTTTTAAATTCTTCTTTAAAGCTGATGAAACCAAGTCTGATACTGGTCTCTTGGAGGAATAACTTTCTTATATCCTGTAATTTGAAAGTTACTTGGATTTGGAAAACTGTGATAATGTTTTAATTGTTTCAGAGTCTCCAAAAAGGTAAAAATTCTGAATAAAGGTTGTGGGGTTTGTTGTTTTAATCTGCTTTAAGTGCAGTGCTTTACAATACAGATTTCGGTCATGCAGGCATAAATGGTTTCCTCCTCTTGAAGAACTCCTTCCACATACAAAGAGATGGCACTGGGCATGAGCTGAAACAACGTAGGAAGTCAGTTTTACTATGTTATTTGTGGCAAGAAGTTGTGTTCTGAGAAGGAGTAGTGGAAGGAAAATGATTTCATGGTTAGGGACTGGTTGAAACTGCAGTTGTTTGATGATGGATTTTCTTTGTTTTGTTCTTATCATCTGTGCGCAGCTGTTAACCAGGTAGAAAACGATATGGAAGAGGACTGGTTGATGGAATTTGGAAGATGGAATTTGGGAGCGAGACTAGCAGGAGAGTGTCAGAGCATCACAGGTTGAAATTGAACACAGAAGAGCTGTGTTCTGAACTTGTACACTGTACATCAAAAATGTTAGGTGCTTTGAAAAATTAGGCCTTTCAGAAATTATATTGGAGGGCTGGAATTGGTTTGTGCTGCTGACAATTACACCTTTTCTGCTGTCTTGTAGTTTCCAGTCTGTAAAGTAAGGTTTTTCATAAATGTTTGAGGCATTTTAATTGTACAGAGAATGTCTAAAGGAGTGGTGTATAGCACTGGATGGTGATTTTTGAGAATGTGATACAGTGAGCAGCATAGAAAAGAGGCATATGTGTGCACTACATGTATGTAGATGTAATGGCTTCTGTTCCAGGTATGGATCCAGCACTGACTGACACAGTTTGAAGAAATGGCTTCTTTTTAGTGGTTTGAGTTTATTTTCAAAAGTACAGTAATTTTCTGTTTTCTCTGAAAGAGGAGAAAATAATTGGCACCTGTCTTGTTTGCAGAAAGGTTATCAGCATCCTGTGACTAAAACTGCAGGAATGACCTTTCCTTCCGAAGTCGTTCTCAGTCCTGCAGCCCCACTCATACTGCTGTCTGCTAGCTACCTGAGTTTAGTGTTTCACTGTGTCAAGCTCAGATAAAACCACAGTTCTGAATGTAACAGGAAACAATTGTGAAGACAATTATGCAAAAATGTAGTTTGTTGTAAAAAAGTGGACTTTACAGTAACAACTTATTGAAAAGGTGTCTTGTAAAGAAAGAGTGGCATGGGAAGCATTTAACAGGATGATGATGAGTTGATAAACTAAAATCTGCTGTGAAAAGTTTTCTGCCTATTGGCAAAAGGGTCAATATTATGAGACTTTGCTTTGCTTTGAGGATGGTGTGATAAGACCCTTAAAAGCTTCTGTGGAGCTGGGATGTGAATCCTTATCTGTGAAGTCATCTTTTATTCTACGCAATTTTTGTATGTGTTTTCATCCTAAGCCTATGTAAATGTTTGAATGTTTTTAGAAAACATGGGGAAGGATGAGGGAAGAAACAGGAAGACCAAACTGATCAATAGCTGGCTTCAAGCCTGGTGTCACTGGCAGAATTTTGGTTTTTTGATCATGGGTCAGTTTACACAACAGCAGGTCTGCTGTTGCCACATGGGGTACACCTGTCTCACAGGGGTAAGGGATCTTTGCACAGGAGTTAGCAGGGCTCAGCGAGGGAGTTTTAAACTAGGCTTGAAAGGGGGAAGGGGTAAAACTAAACTTACTGAAGGAAAGCAAAGGGAGCAGCATGCCAGTGTTTGAGGGTTGGTGTGCTGAGTGAGGTCCTTCAGTCTGCTGCCTCAGTGGAGGGGGAATCTTTGTGTCAGCAGAGACGCAAGGGTTATTGATGAGTTAGAAACCATGGAAGCGCCTGAGATCATAATGTTAGGAATTGGAACATAATGTGGAGTTTCTCTCCGCCAAAAAAGTGGTGGGATAATTTAGCCCAACTGAAGTGCATCTACACCAATGCAGACAGCATAGGCAACAAGCAGAGGGAACTGGAAGCCATTCTGCAACAGGAAAGCTATGGCATAGTTACCATCAAAATGTTCTAATTTATGTCCTGTTCTGTAAAGACTGTAATGCAGCATTACCTGAAAATGTAAATTTAAATGATCTTGTGACAATAGCGCAAGAAAGCCTCTCCTGAGAGAGTCAGGTGATTTTTTTTTTTTCTATTTGTAGCATAAATAATTTGTTTCAGATAGAGGAAATTATGTGCACCAGGAGGCTCACAAATACTGAGAGTACAAAGTACAAAGCAACAAAGGATGATACAAGCCAAACAAAGGGATGCGAAGCCTTTGCTAGGATTTGATAACCTTTTCCCTGTTTGTTCAGGGATTTCAGTGTGCAGAGATGGTACTCTCCCAACTGTTGTAGAGTGAGTGAGCATTTTTAATAGTAATTGTTTTAAAAGGTTTTTACATGCTATGTTGCTAATGTTAAGATTTATATAACCCCTTGTCCTCTGTTCTTATTCCTGTTGGGAAGATTATAATACAATTTTTGAATCATGGCAATTTTGAAAAATAGTAGAGGGCTTGCATTATATTAGAATTTTGTGTGTTAAGATGATAAAAGCAAAGGTACTAATCTGGCAGTCAGTTTTTCAAGCAAGATAGTCTTCCTTACCATGGTTGTTTCTTCCTCTCATCTGTGCATGCCTTAGTAAAGGCTATAAGAATTATTATTCCATTTGAAGTTCCCCAAGCTGAAGTGATTTGTTTTTTTAATTAAAAGAGGCATTGTTAAGGGAAAAGCTTCTTGTACATTTGCCATGCTACTGAAAAATGACTAATGGACTGTGAAGCCTGTGTCAAAATATATAAGTTGATACTAAATCTGAAAAATATTTGTTACGGACTAACAGTAAATATGTAAGTAATATGGGGTGGAGAAGCTTTATGTACAGTGAATTACTTAAGTACTGAGCTAAATTTGAGCCCTTGAAGCATCAACACTGCCCATTTAACTGGAAATATTCACTGTTCTTAATGTAAATGAGAGGTCATTGACCTGTGCACATGAGATTGTGGCTGTTTTTCCTTCGTGAGATCGCTTGACTGCTTGCTCTTAAATAAGCTGTTAGATAAGATTTAAATACATACATGTCCATACATGTCTGTATGCATATGTACATGTATACATATATATAAACACATGTATTTTGTAAGATAAGCCCTGGGGCAGAGCTCTTTTTTTAATGAGTTAGAAGGGAAAATACATGTATAGTTAACTTCGGTTTTTGTTAGTTCTACCACTGACCTTTATTGCAGTCTGCAGGAAGATTGAAAATTGGCACAGACAGGTTGGATATCGCCTCTTCTTTTGTGGTCTGGCAGAATTTCTAAATTGTTAGTAAATGAGACTTGACAGTTTGTGTTATTAACTGGAGAACAATCTGACCATATTATGACTAACTTCAATCTAATGCGAGACATCAATTGATCCTTGTCATCCTGCAGGGATGCATATTTTTTTTTGGTTTCTTTGGTTTGGGTTTTTTTGTTGTTTTTTTTTTGTTGTTGTTGCTGTGACATGTAATTTATATAATGAAGTAATACGAAAGATTGTGGTGAATGACATTTGTTGGCAGACCCGATTTGGCTCTGAATCTGAAATAATCTCCTGTGTAACTGTTTTATTCAGTTCAGCATTTGTGGGGTTTTTTAGTGGTGACCAGTTCCACTGTAGTTATTGAAAATACAAAAAGACAAGTTCCAGTTCCCACATTTATGTATCAGAACTTTTAGTTAAATATATTGATCACATTTAATTATTTGAACCTAATTGTTTCCTAAATGCTACATTTGTTTTATTTGCAAAGCACTGGTATTTTTTACTACATTAATTTTGGAAAGCATTTGTCTCCAAAGTAAATAAAACCCCTAAATTGCTAGATCTTATTACAGCTTTAGTAAGCAACAGCTGCATTGCTAGATTTGAGATTTGGGCTTAAAATAGAAAGTTGTCCTTTTTTATCACATATAAGTTGAAATTTCCAGTACTGCGACTAAATGTTATTTAGTTAGAATTAAAATTTATTACAACGACTCCTTTGTGAAAATAGCCTCCTGAAAGCTTTTGTAAAAATTCAAATTAATTGAAGAATGAAAGGGAGACCTTAGAATTTTAGTTTAGTTGAAAAGCCATTTAATTATTTAATTTAATGATTTAATATCTGGCTTTTTTTCCTAGTTCTTGAGTGGCAATTTGCCATTAGATTTTGGATGCTTTTGAAAGAAAACGTCAGTAATGAAGGGGGATACTTTACTTCGTAGAATTCAGTTGAGGAATTATCTCAAAATTGTCAGTTTTAAATCTACTTTTTTTAAAAAGAAACTAAGGGTCTGTCCCTCACTTAAAATCTCTTTCATGATGTTATAACTTTGATATATTCATCAAATTATTTGCTCTCTCTTTTATCCTTTTCAGAATGTCAAATTCAGGCCCATCTGAACTTTAGTCTTATATTAGTATGAAGTTTTCAATCTTTATTATTTTCCTAAGAATGTATAGGATCGATTAGAAGATCACTGTAAAGAAAAAGATTATAGTAAATACACGTTTTGTGCAAAGGTAGAATTACAGTTAGAAATTTCAATTTTATGATGTCATCATACTGATACATCTTTGTTTTCAAAAGGGACAGGGTTTCAAAAAGGGTAAACAACTATGTAAAAATCCATGAAGAAGTATTAGCTTAGTATTTACCTTTCTAAGATGTGCATGCTTAAGCCATGGTGCAGTTGAGGATTTTCCTCTTGCTGTTTTTAGTGCATGTCCAACTCTCACAGAAACCTTAACTGAGTCTCAAAACACTTGCTGTGTCGATGAAGGTTACTAGGACAAAGAGAGGTAGAGCTTACTGTTAAAGCTGTAGATTCTTGGAGAAATGGACATCAATTTTAACAGGTTAAAAAATAAAACAAGTGGATTATGTGTTAAAATGGTAATACAACTTCCGAATCTCTCTAGTTACACTGTCTGCTTCAGATTTGATAGGAGAAAGAGTATTTTGTGTATATTAGAAAATACTTCCTCTGGTGAATCTTGTTTTTTATCCTTCCCTTTAAGAAATCTGCTAGTTTATTTCCTCCAAACTGAATTTAGTTCAGTTTGCTCTCATTAGGGTAAACTCACACCATTTTTTATAGTCACAGTTCAAAATGCTGGGAAAAAATGTTTAGAGATAAGGGGTTCTGATTAAAATACAGTTTGTTTTCAGTTTAAAAGCTTTATTCAATTGAATTTGTGTTCAATTTGAACATGTCATCTTATTAAGCTACTAAATTCTTGAAATCTTCATTAGTTAATGTGATGTACTGATTTTCTCTGTACTTTTGGGAAATTTCTGTTAGAAAGTATTCCACAATCATTTAGTCACTGGATTTCACTGGAATCTGTGGACCAGGGAAAAAATATTGTAGTCCAGAAAGTTGCACGGGTTGGCTTGTCATACCTGTCATGATAGGGACTGCTGGCTATGAAACTGATGCCGAAGGGGTTTCTTGATTTTTTGATTTTTCATTTTTATAGATTTTAGAAGTATTTATAGCTGTAGCAAAGTAGATTTTTAGTATTCTAGTAGCCTAAGTTCATTGTTTTTATATCCTAACCCGTACCACAGAACAGGGAGCTCAAATTCCTTTAGTTAATTAATCTTGTTTAGACTCTTTTCAAGG
>JAOXXN010000375.1:399448-411381 GCA_026770055.1 Myrmophylax atrothorax
CCCCGCCCCTCCCCCCCTACTCCACCACCTCTCCTGCCACTTGCAAATCTACCTCCTCCCCCACTGAGCAGTGCAGTGGGATGGGGAATGGGACTTGCAGTCAGTTCATCACTCGTTTCTACTACCGCTTCCTACTCATTTTCTTCCCCTGCTCCAATGGGAGTCACTGGAGTCCTTCAGGACCAGGCTGCTCCAGCATGAGTCCCCCATGAGGTCACAAGTCCTGACACCACAACTTCTCCTGCATGGGCTACTCTGTTCACAGTTCTACAGGTGCTACCAGGATCCTGCTCCAGTGTGGGCTTCCCATGGAGCCACAGCTTCCTTCAAGCATCCACCTCCTGCATTGTGGGAGTCCTTCACAGGCTGCAGGTGGATATATGCTCCACCATGGACCTGCATGGGCTGCAGTGGAACATCCTGCCTCAATATGGTCTTCTCCACAGGCTGCAGGTGCTCCAACACTTGGACATCTCCTGCCCCTCCTTTACTGACCTTGATCTGCAGGGCTGTTTCTCATACTTGTTTTTCTCACTCTTCGAGCTCCTACTGTGCAGATGTTTTTACCCTGTTTTGAAATATGATACTACACATATTCTTCCACTGTTACTGATGGGCTCAGATTTAACCAGTGGCAGCAACTTCTGGCATCTTCTTATGGAAGACCCCTCTGCAGCCTCCTGCTGTGGAAACCTTGCAGCATAAACCCAATACATACCTGTATGTATATACTTATTGCTGGTGGTTGAGAGCTTAGACATGAGTGGGCAATGTCTCCTTGCAGCCCAGAAAGTCAGTCATGTCCTCTAATCCCTTCTGGTGAGACAGCACCTGGAGCACTGCATCCATCTCTGAAGTCCTCAGCATAAGAAGGATATGGACCTACTGGAACAAGTCCGTAGGAAGACCATCAAGATAATTAGGGGGATGAATCACCTCTCATATGGGGTAAGGCTGAGACAACTGGGTTTATTCAGCCTGGAAAAAAGGCTTTAGGGTGATCTTACTGTGGCCTTCCAGTACCTGAAGGTAGCCTACAAGAAAGATGTAAAGCATTTACAAGAGCAAGTAGTGACAGGACAAAGAGGACTGGATACAAACTAAAACAGAGTAGATTTAGATTAGTTATTAGGATGAAGTTCTTTTCTGTGGGATTGGTAAGACACTGGAACAGGTTGCCCAGAGAAGCTGTGAATGCTCCAACCCTGGAAGTTTTCAAGACCAGGCTGTATGGAGCTCTAAGCAACCTGGTCTAGTGAGAGGAGGCCCTGGGGTTTGGAAGTAGATTGTTCATGTCCCTTCCAACCCAAACCATTCTATGATTCTATGATTCTATTAGTTGTATATGTAATATTACAAGATGAGATATGTTTGTAGTTGGACAGAATTGGTTTGGAACAATCTTGTGTCAGACTTAAAGTTTTTCTTTTTGTCCTTTCATTAAATGATGGCTCAGTTAGTCAACCCATTATTTTGACTTCAGTGACATTTCTCAGCTCCTTAAAGTACAGTATGGTCTCAGACTTGTTGGAGTAGAGCTGTATCCAGAACATTTGAGTCCCTACAATGGAAGACAAAAAAAGACAATGTCATATTTTTGAGACTTTTCCTCATCTCTCTTGGCTTCAGAGTGGCAGCCAAGATTCCCTAAGCCATTTTACTGTTTATGCATCTACAGTCACAGATGCTTTGAATTATCACACTATCATTTTTATAGCCCTCTATTTTCCACACTATTTTGTCTGAATCCTGTGAAGGAGGATGCTCAAACTACTATGATTGATTTGCACCAAGGGCACAGAAAGCTATAGTATTATAATAGGCCTAGCCCATTGGGATACTGTTTGCTTTTGTTTGAAAGAGCATTTTGTTCCTTTGGTTCCCTCTTCTCAGTATACTGTGAATTCCTTTTATCATTTGCTGCTTTCACTCTTAAATCCACTTCCATTTTCTAGATATGGCTTTTACTATCAGTCCATTTGCCTAACCTTCATTTAGTGGTTACATTTAGTGTGCAAAATCAAGGCAGAATCTCATCTTTAGATGTGTCTTTCTCTCACCTTTGTTGGAACTTTAATTTTTGTGACTTTAATTAATGCATCATGTTTATGGTGTAATGGTTATTGTATGATGACATGGGAAAATATTAGAAATATGCGTTCTATACGAAAGTACTAATAAAACCTATGCACAGTTCCAAGAAATGGTTGTGGGTTTCTTCTTGCTGGTGTTTCAACATTGGCCTTAAATTAGGCTATAAATTAGAAAAGTAACAGCATTGACTTACATTGTTGTAGAACTGTTCTGAGTGTAGTTTAATGGCCCAGGCAGTTCCTTTTACTAAATTAGTTCATTTTGATTGTGTTGCAATGCACGATAGTGTGCAAAACTTTGTCACTGCATTGTGGAGTAAGGGTGGATATAATTTAAATCTCATTAATACCATGTCTATGTATTAGTAGATCCTCTTATTTCACTATTAGGTTTATATCAGTCCTAAGCCCATGTGAGCATTCCTGTAAGTTATGCAGAAATGAAAGTAACACCATGACACTTGTGGGAGAACAGGCAACATTTGCTGGAAGAAAGTACTTGTCAAGCAATCTTTTTGTCAAAACTCTTTCAAAATGTTCTGAACAAGCTTGAATAAAGTGAGATCATACTGATTGAGTGGGGCTCAATTTGCTACTTAGTTCAGCGCTTCAAGGGGGTTTTTGTGCAATAACAGCCTTGTTAAAACATGCCAACATGAACACAAGGGATCATCTGCTTGTAGACATGGTCATAGCTTGTAGAAAATGAAAAAGACATTTCTATGACTATTTTTTTCATACAGTGAAGAACAAACTGCTTAGCACTTTTTTCAGGGGGCTTTTTAACAAGACTAATCAGCAATTCTTTTCAAAAGAGGAAATACTGACCAGGAGGAGGCTATTTGTATCATGTCACTGTCATTTTCTTAAAAAGTATGTGCTGTGTTGGGAGAGAAGGATGGTTGAAAATCAGCAGCAGGGTGTAGGAGTTCCTAGAGAGGAAAAGACGCAGGCAAGAGGGAGAAAAAAAGTAAAGAGTAATTCTGGTACTTACTGTAATGATGGCTACATGTTGAAAGGGTAGGCTAAAAAAAATATGACTATGTTGAGAAGTTGAAGGGGATTTAAGCAAGGAGTCTGGCAGGAGAGATTAGAAATAGATGACAAAGACCAAGTGCCACAGGGTAAATGGCTGCGGTTTATGGAGCTCAGATCAAGCTATGTAGCCTGTTAATGTCCATGCTCTTTTCCCCATTAGAAATGCCTGGCACAGAAAGTCACTGTAAGGAAGGAGACAGTACACAAAACAGCTGCACTCTTTTATTGAGGAGTGAGGTGTATCGGACTGCAGGAGAAAAAAATGGAGATTAAGTATGTCACTGCTTTTGCTTACTTGGCAGTAATTCTTTGTGTCATGGCAGAATGCAATTTGTAGAAATTTTAGAAATTTCTAGTCACAAAATGCAACCCATTGATGTAATGTTTTGTACTGCAATATGACTGTGTAAGGAAAATCTGACTTAAATCTTGGATTACTGTGAACATTAGAAAATTTGCTATATATTTTCTGAGTGGTGTGGCAGATTTTAAAAGATTCTGTGTCATAGTGTTATTCCCTGTGATACCCTAGATTGATTTTTTTTTTCTTTTTTACTTCACTTGGGTCACATTGTGCTCTTTCTGTAATGGAATAATTTCATACTTTGGATTTGTGAAAATGTGAAAATTCACATCTTGTTATTTCTGGCTTGTCAGTTCTGGACATCTCTAGCAGACTGTCACTTTGCTCTCTGAAGAGGGTCTTTTATTCATTGGCACTTTAGTCTGTGTTCTTCACACCATTACTTCTGGTTTATGGGCATCAAAGAGTTAGGAAAGTGCTTGGCAGCTGTTGCTTTCTTGACCTTCACTTTGTTCTAGAGGGTCTTAAAAACGATGAGGAGAGGAAGCTTTTTAAAATCAAATCTGACACAGCCTAGAAGATGTGGTCAAATATATTACTGGCTAAGGGGAATTGGTGATGAACTCAGGTATTAAAAGCAACCCTAATCATTTGAAAAATAATAGATATAATTGAGTTCTTCAAAACAGGTCAGAATCAAACAGTTAATTAATAATTCAATTTTTCTTATAGTTCCATGTCTTAAGTCAACCAGTATTCAGCAACAGAACCCTTTCTTCACTTTTTCAGTTACTCCACCTATCTATTCTGACATGGGTTGTGTTTTATTCTTTTCTTAATGAATCTCATGTAGTTTCTCTACACGTGTTCACAAATGTGAAAATTATAAGTCAGTCCTTCCACTTTGGCATTCAAGATCAGCCCATATAATTGAAACTGTTGAAGGACTTCCAGTGTGACTTGTGATTTGTGATGGCTTTAATGTTACCATCTCTAGTCAAAGGCACATTTTGCTGTTCCCCTAGGCTTCAGATGAAAGGTGTTTCAGTTTACCATTTTCAGTCTGGTTTCCTTCAAGCCATAATTGCATTCTTATTTTCCATACATTATGAAATTGAAGATAGAGAACTCTATAATCATGCTGGTTATACAGAAATTGTGGGAAGAATGAAGTAAGGAAATGTATGTGCAAGAGTTTTAAAAATTCAAAAGGAATTCTTGGGTAAAGCACTTCTCTAATCCTTTTGGCTTTCCCAAGCCTCAGAGCAATAAACAGAGGAGGAAGAATCACAGAATGACAGAATATGCCAAGTTGAGAGAGACCCACAAGTGTCATCAAGTCCAGCTCCTGGCCTCTCACAATAACATCCCCAAGAGTCACACTGTGTGCACAAGAGTATCACCCAAATGCTTCTTGAACTCTGTCAGGCTTAGTGCTGTGACCACTTCCTTGGGAACCCTGTTTCAACATCCAGCTGCTCTCTGGGTGAAGAACCTTTTTCTAATATCCAGCCTAAACCTTCCCTACTCAACTTCAGGCCATTCCCTCAGGTCCTGTTACTGGTCACCAGAGAACAGATCAGTGTCTGCTCCTCCTCTACCCCTCACAGGGAAGTTGCAACTGCAACAGGGTCTCCCCTTAGTCTCCTCTTCTCCAGGCTGAACACACCAAGTGACCTCAGCCTCTCCTTGTGTGGCTTCCCCTCAAAGCCCTTCACCATCTTCATTGCCCTTTTCTGGATACTTGCTAACAGCTTAATATCTTTCTTATATTGTGGTGCCTAAAACTGCACACAATATCCAAGGTGAGGCTGCCCCAGTGCAGAACAGAGTGGGGCAATCCCCTCCCTCGCCCAGCTGGCAATGTTTTGCCTGATGTCCCCCAGGACACAGTTGGCCCTCCTGGCTACCAGGGCACTGCTGACTCATGTTCAACTTGCCCTTGACCAGAGCCCCCAGGTCCCTTTCCATGGCACTGCCTTCCAGCATCTCATTTCCCAGTCTGTACGAACATCCAGGGTGCCCTATCCCAGGTTCACTTTCCCTTGTTGAACTTCATATGCTTGGTGATTGCACAGTCCTCTTATTTGTTGAGGTCTCTCTGCAGGGCCTCTGCCTTCCAGGGAGTCAACAGCTCCCCCCCAGTTTTGTCTCATCAACAAACTTGCTTAGTATCATTTCCAGTCCTGTGTCCAGTCATTTATGAAGATGTTGGAGAGCACAGGGCCTAAGAGGGGCTCCGTGAAACAAGAAGTTATTTTGTTTAGGAGGCTAACTATAAAGACTTAACTAATAGCCCAAGAATATAATTTGATGGAATAGAAGTAATATTCTGCATAAGTAAGAATGAAATTCAAACTACAGAAAGAAGTTCAGGCCTCACATGATGTCAGCTGCTATATTCCTTGCTAAAAATTTTCTGTTCAAGTCAACATACGCACTAAATATTGTTGGTGCTACATGACAGTTCTTCACAACTCAAGTTCTAAATATATTAGATGATTATCTTACATATAATACAGGAGAACTTTTGTTTGATAGATCAGTTTCACCCAATAACACCTAGTATTTTATGTCTTCATTAAATGGTCAAACAGCAATCATAACTATGTATGTGAGAAATAATTTTTACTTCACCCTGGAAGAACTCATGTAAGGAGTGCTGCTTCTCTGGTTTTTTCCCTAGATAGAAGGTAATTAATTGTATGCTGAAAATAATTCTGAAAAAATCGGGTAACTGTAGGTTATTTTGAACTGCCCTTGGATAATAACTTAGTGCTGTATTAAGCAGGATTAACAGAGTCAGCACACTAAACACAACATTTGATCCTTACTAACAGAATAGTACAACTGGAATAGCCTTACAAACACCTATTCCTTTTCTTTTAAAAGTCCAGGGTGTATGGTGTGAAGAATATAATGCCTTGGATGGCTGTCAAAGTTTGTGGAAAACCTCAGGAGCACTGTGTAATTGCATATTTATGCTGTTATCAATATTTCTTCTTTTACTCTAATCAGGATTCTATTAAGATGATCATTTTAATGTCCTTTAAAGCCCTAATGAAATTACCTAAAAAAATTCACTAAAATATCAAGCTGACATTCATTTTCTTTATTGTCCAGAAACTTAAATTAGTCAACATAATGTGCTGCTTTAATCTGTTGCCTCATTCTCTTTTATATTTGCTTCAGTGCTAATTAATAACAAAAAATTAAAGCCCCCTCTTTTATTACTACTTTATTCTTATTGTTTCTTAGTCAGTAATGGAAAGTCTAATTTTATAATGCAAATTACCACTTTTCTGCTATATGCACAAAATGTGAGAAACAACTCTCAACATATAAAATATATCTAAAAATTAAACAGTGAAGGCAGAATGATTAATGAAGGAATTTATTCTTCTCTTATGTGGTTGTCATCACTAATGAGCAGATGGGTTTGAGAAGGCCCTTCTAGCCTACTGTGTCATGCTGAAATGGGATGCTGGCTGTCACTTAGGTTTTCTGAACCCAGGAGCACATTCATTCCCTCACAGAGTACTCTGAGGCTGTGGTACTGTAACCTGGAGAAAGTCTGAGCTAGTAAACACCATGAGGAAGAGGATCTGAGACCTGTTTCCTGAGAATAAGCAGGCTCAACAATGGAAAAAATGCTAGCTATGAGAAGACAAGACTGATAAACAGGCATGCATGGTAGTGGAGGGTGGCTGGTGCAGCTGACAGCCAAGAGTGGTTGATTGCCCAAGGTGGGGATAGTCCTCCATGTCCAGGCCAGAGTGTTATCCCTGGCAGGCTGTTATTACCTGTCTTTCTGCCTACAGTCTCCTAACCACTTGGGACAAATAATAATTTTGTCTCCGCTCTATGCTGCAGAGCATATGAAAGTGCATCAGAATCTGCTCCTGGCACTGTGGCAGCACTGCTGGGGAAAGCCTCAATAAATGCACATGACTCATGAAAGGGCTGTGCAGGGTGTTGAGCAGAAAATACTGAGTGCTTGACTGATTCAGATATTTTGCTCAACTCAGGGCTAAGTACGCGCATCATTACATGTCCGTATCTAGTTGTGACATGGGGCTCTTTTGGGTGATGTGAAATATGACTACTTGGGCTCCATCATGTGGCTTGCTGAATTTACAGTTTATAATTCAAATTCTGTAAATTGCTATAACTATCTAACATCTCACAAGAATATCTCAGGTTCCTTAGAATTCACTTATCTGCCGTGGTTAGGCTGAGGTTTTCTATGATAGATGGGTGTTTTGCCTTCTATTCTTCTAGTAATCCCAAATGACTGAACAGTTTCTGATCACGAGAACAGGGAAAAGTACTGCTTGCTACTCTACATCAAAAAAAGAAATATATGTTTTTTTTTTCTGAAAATGCTACCACACCTCCAGGCTTTGGGCAGGGAGCCCAAACTCCGTCAGTGTAGCTTTGTCAAGCATATGACATTTGCTGTAACTGTAAAAATCTGTCCAGATTTGTCTTTTTAAGTGCCACAACTGGGTGTTTTCCAGAGAGACTTAACAACTTTGTTCATCAGAGGTTTTTCTTAGCTCTGAGTATTTTCTAGAAAGCCCCTGTGGTGTTATCTCGCAGTGACTATGACTAAGGTGATTTTCTTTAAGATGACTACTAGAGTAAAGAGAAGTTGGCAACTTAACCATGACCCTTTTCCTACTGCATGGAGTGGTATTGTGTTCAGCATCCAGGCTCAAAACAAGCAAAGAAAAGGGAACAAAATTTAGGAATAAAATTAGATCACAGCAAAAATTAGTTAGGACAAAAATACCTAGTGAGTTTTCAGGTGATGTGGGAAAGAAAGAAAAGTCTTGCTCTAAGTTAATGTATGGGATGTTTGGGAACAATTTCCTTAACTTTGATGGGAGAAAAGGCTGGGACTGTTTGACTGAATTGTGTGGTCTCAAATAGAGGGAAATCTAAGCCTGGTAAACTGCAGGTTTGTGTTGCAACATTGCATCTCAAAAATGATGTAGACAGATCCGGGCAATAGTATGATCAAATGGAGGACCAGATAGTGCTTCTGGTCACTGTGTTTATGAAGAGATCTGAAAGCCAGGACAAAATGCTTTGGGTAGGTGTCCATGCTGAGTCCAAATGTATGGTACTTGGACTAGGTTGCTGAAAGCTGAAGCTGGTAAATCACCAAAAAGTCAGGACTTGGAAAGACAAAAATATATATTTGGTGCTAGAACTGTTTTTGAATTAGCTAATCTTGACTGCCTCAAATAGTGTTCTATAGCATGATTATGTATGTTTTGCTATACTCATGTCCATTGGGCCATGAGAATTTTGTAGAAGGGGAAATTTTATTTTAGGAGTGCTCTTCAGCCTGGTTGTCCTTTTGTTAACATGATGATACAGCTGGAGTGTGCTTCTCAGCATGACAGATATAATGCTTAGACTTTCAGGAGGAGACAATTTCTCACTCAAATAAGATCAAATTTCTCTCTTGAGGTAAGTTTTTTTAATGGAAAAAGAATCTGAGATGAGTTCTATGTATTTTGATAGACATCTAAAGGTTTATAGGTTTGCTTAACAGATCTGCAAATGGATATGTTTTCATTATCAACAGGTGATTAACTTTGAAAACCTGGGATTCAATCATTCTGGTGTTTGGAAAGGTTTGTTTCTTTTTCCTAATTGCAGTAGTACATATAAAACATTTCTCTTCCTGAGTTTGGTTGTGAATTTGTTACTATAAAGAAACCAAGTAGATTGATTTCAGTGATACATTCAAAAATACGACACTGTTGATGTCACTTAACTCACTTTTGTCCATAATTTGTGTGAGATGTTTACTGTATTTCAATCCTTGATTTTGAAAGAGAATCAAATACTGATAGATTCCATGATCTACTATATTTTCATATATTGGCATGCAAACACCTTGAAGTAAAAATAAGACATGAAGAAGAAAATAGTTATTTTTACATAATGATCTTAGAAATTCTTTACTTCAAAATATTGTTTTGCATAAGAATTAAGTTTATATTTGCTGTTTGGGTTTTTCTTATTTCTTTTGTAAGTGTATTTATCATCACAGTAAGTCTTTCAGCTTTATTTTTTTTTCTCAGCCCATAAAAATTATTTCTCTTCATGGGTTGAGTCACCAATAAGTTTACGAGGTTAGAAAACTTCTCCTTGATGGACAATTTAGCTCTTAACCATTCTTGGGGAAATTAAAAATCCAATTACATTTCTTTTTTTTTCAGCAGATAGAAGGGCTGGAGCAGAAGCAAGAAGTACACTGTACAGACAGAGCTGAGATCCTGGCACTGACTGAGAGGACCTTCCTGACTAGCTTTTAGGATGACATGAAGGAGCTAAATTTCTGCAACATCATTACTGTATCATTCAGTTGTCATTCAGTTTTTTGAAGGACTCTGCCATACCTGGCTAAACCTGTGCATGTTGTCTAGGTGCCATGTCTAAGGAGAAAGAGAAGCTCTGAAAATTTAGATGTTAAAAGAGGTAGGAACAGCTTGAGAGCATTTCAAGTGGAGGGCTTGATGATCTGAGCATGGCTCTGTAGAAGGTGTTATATGCTAATGTGCCTTTAGAATCAGTACTCGGCCCCAGACAAGACGCATCCTTTTATCAGAAAGAGGTTTTAAACTAGTGAAAGAACTTGTCAAATCCAGCCTATCAATGCCCTGATTCCTAGGCCTACCTTTTGCTCTTGAGAAACTGCAAAAATCCATGGACACAGCTGGGTCACTGTCTTGTCTTTTAATGAAAATTTTGTGTTCTGTTTAGAAGAAGCTAGTATAAAAAGCCTCATAATCTTATTATGCTGATAGATACAGCTACTTATGCTCAATTGATAGAATTAAGCAATTATATTACGTTACTTTATCTCAGAAGTGCCTAGATGAAAAACCAATGTGCTACAGCATTTTAGCTCTTATTTTTGAAGCACTGAAGAGCTTAGTCAAGTTAACAAGGCACTTGCCAGAAAAAACCTTTTATTTAATGTGTCTGAGTTTTAAAACTAGCCTAGAAAAACAAGGAAGGTATTAACATCCATGCACTGACATCTAATCCAGTTTATGGCAACTCAGCTGGCAATGGCTTCACATGAATTTAAGGAATTGATATCTGCAGCCTGTTACTTGGAGTTGAAATAATTTATCATTTTATGAGCAAAGATCCAATATACAGTCATCAGGCAATTAAAAGGTTAGTTATTATGGCAAAGGTACTTACTGTGCTATACAATCTATATGTAATTGGATTTTGCTCTACTACTCCTAAGATGAGGATGTGCTATATGTGCTCTTGGATGTGGCCTGGAATTTCTCACCTATGATTGCACTGCATTTCTCTACTGAAATGGGATTTTTTTTTTCTGGCAGAGAAAAACCAGATTCTAACAGGCAGCTTGAATATGAACATTCTGGGCAGTTCAGATCATCTTCATCATGTCTGGAAACATCAATAAATCTTCAATCTGCCCTATATAGCCTGAGAAACTAATTGGCATTCTCATTACCTTTTCTTCATACCAAGAGCTGAGTGAATTTTACCTTTATGTACTATATGAAAAGGACGTGTGAATGGTTTTTCTTGTCCTCGTTGCATCGTTGCAGAAATGTTCAGTGTGCTCGCTCTTTGCAAATTTTCCCTTGTAGCAGTTTTAAAAAAAATGCAAAAAAGTATGATTTGGCTGCTTTGAGTTATAAATGCCAGTGAAATACACATTATATAAAAAAGTGACTCTCAATTGCAATACAATATGTGAACCCATTTAAACAATTAGTCGGTTAATCATATTTAATATTTTTAAACTCCAGTTACTACCCTTGTTTGCTGCCATCCTTAAGGCAGTCTTATTTGTAGCCCTAGGAAATTGTTTCTGTATTCCCCACAGAACTATTTATTTTCTGTTGACAAAGTAAAAAAAAGGCCTGTAGTAGAGAATTCATGAGCATTTAGGTTTTAAGTATACAAAGGCATGGCTAGCTACTTTCTGCTGTGATATGTCATTCTTAGCTACACTGAATATAAGAATTTAAATATTTTATATATATTAAGATTTAAAAAAAAAACCCAAACCAAACTAAAACTAATCTTGGCAAATAGTCTGTTTGATACTACAAGTCTGATTTTCAGATTATCTAAATGGTTTTGAATTGTAATAATTAAATCTGAAGCTTTTGATGCTTATTGATAGAAATGAGAAATTTAGAAAAAGCATGACCGTAAGAGAGATATAGTTGAAAGAAATATGACTGAATTTATGACATCTAAAAATGAATTATACATATAGTTGAATTTCTTTGCCAGGAGTTATCTTTGTAGGATATGATAATTATAGGCTCTTCCTTAACCAGTCTGCAAATGGGACAGACTTCAA
Source organism: Myrmophylax atrothorax (assembly GCA_026770055.1). Classification (NCBI taxonomy): domain Eukaryota; kingdom Metazoa; phylum Chordata; class Aves; order Passeriformes; family Thamnophilidae; genus Myrmophylax; species Myrmophylax atrothorax. The sequence continues at coordinate 411,267 of JAOXXN010000375.1, forward strand.
CATGGATGGACCCAAGGACAGAAGAAACTTTGTGCAACTATATATCCATCAAATCAGTCTTGAAGAAAAACATGAAGAGTTAGCTTTTCAATAAAGTGTAAAAATGAGATTTTCC
>JAOXXN010000375.1:411391-422724 GCA_026770055.1 Myrmophylax atrothorax
CCTTTTTTTACCCTAATTTTTTACTTTTAAGTAGAAGAAGGGAAACAAGAAGAAAATAAACAAAGAAAAAATGTTAGTGCATCGTTACACATAAACGAAAAGTAGACTGTATTTCTTGAGAAAAAAAAAGTTTCAGTTTCATTTATGGCATTTCAACAAGTCAAATATATGTAACTCTGTGACTAGCTGCTTTTAGAACAATGGAATTTGTTTTCTTCCTTAGAATCTTTCCAGACATTAAGTTACCAAGTGATTCTGCCTTATTTCCTTAATACTGGTTGAATTTGTTCCTCGAATGGATCACTTCCTCACATGCTTAACACACTCTTAAATATACTGAAGAAAAATAAATTTGTTCACTTTTTCATTTATCATTTTTATATTGTACTATCATTTTTCCCATTCTTACAATATATTACATTTTGAAAGCATTTTATGAGGAAATAGGAAATTTATACAGAACTACTACTTGCATTGTAATTTCTCACATATATATATATGTTAGAATTTTGTGCTATGAGCAGTAGGCAGATATACTGAGGAAGTCCCCATCACTGTTAGTGTAGTAAAAAAATATATACATAAACCAAAAGAGAAAATGCTTCTTGTGATTGCTGTCTGCAAGCCATATGGCAGGCTCCGATCCCAATCCCTAATGGATTCCCTCTTTGACTTCATTAAGACTGCAGGGTGATGCAGCACACACTCTCTGCAGGTCATTTATTATCTAGCTTTGTGCCCTCAGAGTATCAACCCTCTATTCATTCCTACCCTTTCTTGTGCATGAGAGGATGAACTGGATAGTTTTGCTGCTGTCCTCAAGGCAGCCTATATTAGCTTAAAGCTTGTGTACTGTTAATGTTCTGAAGGAAATGAATTCTCTGCTGTTCTGTGGTTTGATAACACAGTGATGACTATATTGAGAGAGAACTCACAGCTCAATTGTCTAAGTCAGGCAGTACCGAACATTGAATCTCTTCATGGTATGTTTGACTTTTCTTTCAGTGGAAATTTAAAAACAGATGACTTTGTTCTTTGCAAATAAAGTACTGAGGACTTAATAATTTTCTTAGTAATTTTCTTTTTGTTCATCTTGATCTGAGACTTCTGTAAATGGCAGTTTCTTTGCAGATCTGAATTTTATCATTCCTAAAGAGCAAAGAAGCCCAGAATAAAACAAAGAAACCCATTTTGGCTTCTGAGATATAAAGCCAGGTTAACCTCTCACTGTAGCTCAGTATTTTTATTTTTGCATATATCCTTTTATTTTGTTGCCTGTCTTTCTCTCCCTTCAGAGAAATCCCTGTCACACTCTGATATTTATCCTCTGTTTCTCTAATTTTGCTAATAGTTCAGGCTAAGATGAGAACATACTGCTGTTGGTGGGACAGGAAGGAGTGTTGGCTGTCTTGCCTCCAACACCTTTCCTTAATTTCAAACTGCCTTTGGAAAAGCGTCCTGAATTAGATGTGACTTTAACAAACACACTTAAATCTCTTCATCAGCCTGAGGAGTGCTCCTTGGTAACCTCTCCTTGTTTTTATCAAGTGGATTGGCTTGTCTGCTGAGACTTGTTTAAAGCTGTGAAGGGTCTTTCTTCCACTTTCATTTGTGAGGCAGTTTTCAGCAGTTGTCCCCGGTGTAGACTTGACTGCAACTCGCCATATCTTTGTTGCTGTTAAACTAGAAAATTGCTATATCCTGTAAAATGCTCAAGCACACTTTTTTTAGTGTAGGAACAAAGTGGAAGGATGCTGTCAGCTCATGATTTATAAAATCCAGCTGGCTCAGCTGGTGCTCATAAAGAAGCACAAGAGCATGAAAGAAGCTCATGTTGTCCTGGGTGATATCCCAGAGACAGGTAGAGAGCAAAATGATTTTAGACCCATGAAGCTCCTGCAGAGACAGCAAATACTATTTCTGGCTTTATAAAATATACGTTGATGTCTCAGGGATTTTGATTTTTGATTTTTAAATTTTTATATATTTTAGAATTAGTTGTAGTGAATGTAGATTTTAGCATACCAGTACTTCTAGTAGCTTAAGTTGAATGTTTAGACATATGAACCCCATGCTATATCAATCTCTCAAAATTCCATTAGCTGTTTAATCTTCTTTACAAGGTAGAAGTGCTGAAAAACATCCTAAGACCTGCACCAGGAGACATACACATAGGCAGAGTGACCTCGAAGCCCAGAATGCTGGAAGACCTCCAAGAACCTGACGTGATATGAGGAAGACAAGGATGATGCAGGAGGGCCCTAGACTCCTCCAGACTCAATTCCTGATGTGGTGTGCCAGGGGGCAGGAAGGGGCAGAACTGGGGAGTAGCAGGACAGGGATTGGATGGACATTATTATAAAAGCCATGGGACCAGTGTCTGGGAGACGTGTGTGGATATACGTTCTTGTGGGCCGTAGGCCTGGAATTAAAATACCTACCCTTTTTATCTTATCTCATACACTAAGTTGTCTTGAAGTCCTGTTTTGTGTGGTCTCTTTAGGCAATATGTTGACTTGCTAACTGTGTCATACAGAAATCCTTTAATTCTTCAGATACAGGAAAACACAGATATTTATTTGCTTGTCCATGTTTATCAAATGCTTGAAAATATTCTGGTGCCCATTTTAGTCTGCCCTTTTACCTAGCCATGCCTTCAGTGAAGTCAAATCTGGAAAAACTTCCTTGCTCCAGCAACTTTTCATTTCGTCTGGGTTAGGACAGCTTCGGGATATTCTTGCTTTAAAGGCAGGTGGAATATACAGGATTACATCTCACTTGGTTTCCTTGTGGCATGCTAAAATGGAAAGTTTGCATTTTAAGCTTCCTCAAACAGCGTGTTGTTTGATTGTTTTGTTTGTTTACTTTTTTAGTTAAAAATCTCTGGTTTTGTTAGAAAACACAAGTGGACATTTTCAAAGTTCTTCTTATCAAATTAATAATGTAAAAATGATGGCAATTTGCATGCCACATCATGAAAAGGTATATATATTTGCTTCTTTTAAGTGCTAACATGAGTACACCTGATTAGTATAAAGTGAGAGTTTTTGTGGAATAAATTTTGGTTATACATCAAGTAAAGTTTTCCCCAGCTTTTGTTTTGCTCTCTCTGTCATGATTTTCAACTGAACTTAAAACTGACTGAGTAATCAATACAACCTGGCTAAATTCCTGTCTCATTTCTTGGAGCAGAAAGGTTAAGAGGACAGATGAAGCAAATGCAAATGGAACCTTTTTACTACTCCTTGGAGATCTCTCTACCAAAGATCTCCCACACCTAATAGGTAATGAAATATCTGCTAATGTTCATATAGCCCCTGTGGCATTTAGCACCCTTGATTTTATGTTGTCTGGTTTTGAAACCTTATAAAGTGTAATGTTCTGTAACCTTTCAAAAATGTTCATAGGTGTGATGTCAATCTTTTCTAAGTACTCAGCTTTCATTATTTTAAGCCTGACTTTTTTTACAAAAGACCAGGCTCCAATTTACTGCCTTTTAGGAATAAAAAAAGGAGAAAGGGGGAAAAATTGGAATATTTTGCATCTTAACTCTTTCTGTATTTTCTTCTTAAAGTTGCATTCATCTTTGAAAAGAGAAATGACCTTTTTTTACATATGCTTGTTTGAAATTCTTTCCTTCATCTTGAACCTTTGCCATTATTTATCTTAACATTTTAACTTATGTTAACTTTGATTTATTTTTTCCCCTGGCTGTTGTAGTCACAAAACCAATATCCCTTCCACTCTTCATTTTTACTTAATTCAAACGTAATGTAATCTGTATGATTAATGATTAATCTCCAAGTAGAAAACTGTAATTACATGATTTATAAGTTGGCAAGTTGCCCTTACTTATCAGTTTTGTTGTTTTGTTGTTGTTGATGATAATGTTGTTTTTTTCTATTCTTTTGGTACAACATATTTTTCAAAGATAGAAGGGTTTTTTTCTATACTGTTGTAGTTACTCCTAGTTTCTTTCCAGTTAACCATATGGAGAATTGAAGAAAGTTTTTTTTAAAAAAAAAACCAACAAAATACTATTTTTTAAATGTCTTTGGAATTTTTCAGTCTTGTTAGTTGCTGTTGCAGGTTTGGTGAAATCTGCTTGCATACTGAATATTGAAAGCAACACAGAAATATTCACATTTGTGCTATTATCTTCAGTCTGTCTTTGGAAGCACAGAGGCAGCTGAGAAGCAGGAGCCATTTCCAGTACTTATAGTATGCCTAGACAGGAAAGAAATTGCTCTTCCAGTGAAAATGAGAATTTTTGTTCATTGTATGAATACCCTGAATCTACCTACGTGCAGTGTTAGCACGTTTTCAGTGAGGTGGCAAAGAACTTTATTGGTCATAAGGATGAGCATCTATTTTTGGTTGTTTGAAAACACTGATTTGCTCTTACTTCATCTGAATACACAGCAAGGTAACATCTTCGGAAAAAGTATGGACAGCAGTTGTTGACATATTAAAGACTTTTAGTACCAATCACTGTGTGCTCATTAGCTAATTCTTTTAAATACAATTAACTGCTAAAATCAAGTAATTTTATTACTGAATTTTTTATAGTGACAAAATATTTATCCATGGCAATATCTCTTTACCATTAAATATTGTCTGGTTTTGGTTTTGATATGTAAAATATCTTCTTTTCTTTTAGTTTGCTTCTTTAATCTTTAGCTTCCTGATTTATTTTTTCTTTTCCATATAAAATCTTCTTTCTCCTTTGTTTCTCACAGGAAGGATGGTGATTGTGTCAAGGAGCACAACAATGACATTCTGTAGAAATGCCTGATTTTATTTAGTTTGAAGTATGTTGGTGGACTGTGTTTTAAACCCAACAGAACAACGGGAAGATGGCCTTTTTTCCTTATACTATGGCCATATGAATTGCAAGTGTGGTGTGCAAATCTGATAAACACATAAAAGGCAAATATTTCTGTTTCTGTTTTGTATGTAACTAAATGGAAAAGGAAAACCAATGCCTGTAGGGTTGGATCCTAAATTTACAGGGTAAGTCAAATTTATTGGAGTTGGAATACACTCTATAAAGACCATAGTCATATAGTTGGAAAACACTCTATATTTTTTCCTCCCTAGGAGGCTGAAAAAAATAAGCTTACTGGTAGGACTTGCGTTTCTTCACTGCTCTGAGATCAGCCGTTTTAGAGAAACAAAACATTTACTTGAATGAAAGCCAGATTCCTGTGACAATTTTCTTAAAATCTCATAATCTCTGTTTAAATAATGATTTGATAGATCTAATCCACAGACTTTTCCACACAAAAATATATTTGCTATTTAATTTATTATGTTTATTGAAATACAGAAGTTAATGACAAAGTTGTCATGATGGAAAACATGAAAATGCACTAAAATATAGGAAAGATGGTTTTTATTTTTTTTTTATTAGAATGAAAGGCTCTTAAAGGCAGGAACTCTGAAGTGTCTGAATAAACACGAGATTAGCATTTAAACAATGTTTTGCTAGACAGCTGTTGTTGTACCAAGGCTGACTTCAACTGGTTTTAAATTTGACAAGAATTCTAATAAGTGGTAAAACAGACAAATAAAAGGTTCTGGAGGAATTGATCAGAATGAATTTAAGAACACTGTAATTGTTGACCTTTGTTTTTTGAATGAAGTCATTACCAAACACAAAACTTCCTCTCCCTCCCTTTTACCAGAATAGAGACCTTTAAGAACATGGACATACAAAAAATTCCCATTTTCTTGCCAGGATTTTAATACAAAAGTGTAGCTGCAAGAGAAGTCCTTTCTTTGCTGCATAAGCAAAAAGTCTTTAGAGCTGTTGGCAGAAAAAAAAAAGGAAAGGCACTGAAGGAAATGAGTTCAAATAATTTTGTTTCATCTACTGAAAATAACATGCAACAGCAATTGTTTTGGTTGCCTTCACAGTTAAGGAAAGATGTTTCATTCGTAATAAAATTTCCTTTCTTACATAAAGAGCATGAAATCACCATTCTTATGGATTATAAGCATTGAATTATGAATATTTGAGCTTTTTGTTTTCTTTCACTTTATACCTCTAGCAGGGTTTTTTTATTATGGATGCTGCTAGTGTACACACATGCCCTATCTCTCAAGATATACAAGAATATTGATAAAAGTGTTTCTTACAGAAAAAGCAACGGTTATGGACGTTGTTTTCTTTGAAACTGCAAGTTGAATTGATCATATCACATGACCTAAGAGTATTCATTTGGGAAATATAAGAACTGCTACTTTAAAATAGTGAAAATATCCTCAAGATATATAATTATGTCAGGAGAGCTGCATTGTCATAGTATTTCTCCATTGGTAGGAGGCTTGGTAGGTTTGCAGAGGAGGAGACTCTATTTTTACTTCTACAGTACTCCTAATAGCATTTTTCTGAGTCTCTAAGCCCATTTCATCTGTAGTAAATATTGTTTTCTTTCCTAAATTCTACTTTTCTCTGAATCATTGAAGGGAACTTAGGTGTTAGGGGAATTAATCTGAATTTATTTAAAGCTTAGTTGATCCTTGCAGGTTTTTTTCAATTAAATACTGTGTAAATCACAGAAGTTTAAACAAAATGCATACAGCTGTTTTGTGACAGAGTCAAATTATCTGCACTAACCCAGAGGCCAGACACGAAGTAACTATAGTGATTTTTAAATTCTTTTTGGGTCTTCATTGCAAGCAGCTTTTCTGAGCTCCTAGCTATAGCCATCAACTTCTGCTGAGACAGAAGTCTGCCTTGCCAACAGACATGTGCTTGGTGGGAATGGCATTGCACTAAGTCCACCTGAATTCCTCTGGTGAAGGAAGTTGCAGGCACCAAAAGGATTCAAGCAGGAACACCACTCTGTGTGCCTTATAACATGGCAACTGACCATTTTTCTGAGCAACTGTTATGTATCACAACTGATTGTAGCATGCCAAACCTGCTGCTGAGATTAGCTGTCACATGTGAAGCTCTGCAAAGTATTCCATGGATTTCAAGAGACAGGTAATTATGCCTTCTTCGTATGATAATAGTGAATGGGCTTTGTCAGCAAGTCAGATAGCCCTGATTGTAGCAGCTACAACTCTTTTGACAGCTTCAAATATTTAATTGATTTTTTTCCTTTAATGTATGGAAGAAGAAAAAGCTGCTGGTAAGGTTATATGAAAATAGATGCTTTCCTTCTCTCTCTGTAATATTAGTGAAAGACAATTATGATAATTTCAGGTCTTATCCAGTAATTTATTTTTGTTTATTTGCTATGCCCAGAGTACCTCGTTTGGGCAGAAGTCATGTTTGGTTTCCCTTGCAAACAAGAACCTTAGTAGCTCCTGAGTCATGGAATCACAAAATAGGTAAGGTTGTAGGGGACCACAGTAGTTCATCTGATCTGAGCTGCCAAATTTGGCTGTCTGGTTGTTGACAGATTGCATAGGGAGGTGCACTTTTAATTCAATTTGCAGCACCTGCTATAGATTTACTGCTGGCCATTTTACTGATACAGTCTCATTTGCCAGCCTAGCTGACCTTTTGTAGTTTTACTGGTCATTCCTTTGTGTATTAGTCCTTTTCCAGAAGGTAGTTTTTCATTTTCCACTGTTGTACTTCTGTTGTGGGAAGTTCCTGTGGAGAAACAGAATTGCATTTTATGGCCTATCTGGAGGACTTCCATGCTGAGAGTTAACAAGCTTTTAGTGGCACTCATTATACGAGCATCCACAAATAAGAAGTATAGATGAGAGAGAAATATCAAAAGCCAGATTTTACTTTGGTTCAGATCTAAGAGTGCCAGATTATTCCTGAGTTCCATATGTACTGCCTTTGAGTTTGTAACCACATCCTTCCAGTTTAGCGCCCTTCACGGCTGACTTCCATCAGAAACCCCTTTAAGTTCTGTTTCTTTGCTTAACATGTCTCAGTGCTGTGAAAAGTGATTATAAGAGAGAGACTTTATTTTTCAACAAATGTGTCCTTTTCTGTATTCAGTGACATAACTGCTCGCTTCAGCTATAAAAGTAAGATATGCTGCATTTATTCTACCTAACAAGGCAATGTGAGCACAGCCAGGAGAAAGTAAGTTGGATTCTAACTCATCTTGTACATCACCAACAATTTAGTGCTATTTGTTGGTTTCCATCAATTATCTACCTGAAAACTGGACACATTGTGAGAGACCACTGATAAGCATAAACGCAAAGAACTGTAACAGCTACTTATCCCCTGGAAAGGTAAATATGTCCTGAGGAAGTAAGAATTGGTAGCTGTCATTGGCTGTTCTAACTGTAAAAACAAGAGAACAGTTTCGAAATTAAAAAAGCTTGTCTGAAAGCATAGAAAAAAAAATCATTATCTATTGGATATCCCATGTTAAATTAACAACATCTCTTGGATGATTTTAATTTGAGGTGTCCTGCTCCCCCTCATTTCTCTATTATACAAAAATGACTTAATTTTATTCAAAATGGAACTTCTCTCCCTAAGAACTTTCCCTTGTGCACATAGTTTTCCTTCCCTTAAACAGGTTGAGCTCTCTGCATGACCTCTCTTACGAGATTCTGGACAATTGCTAGGGGTGCCTGTCTGACTCCAAACTCCATGACACAGATCACCTTGAAAAGAAACCTTGCTATTTTTTTGTCCTCATCTGCATCCACTTCTTGGGGCTGTTTTGTCTGTCCCCTTTGAGGTGTTTTGGTCCCCATCTGGATTCTGTTTATTGTGCTTGGTATCATATATATGTACCTATAAGTATTTTATTATATTTGCTCTTATACTATTTATAAAATTTTTTAATGGTGCTAAGTTTGTAGTAACCTGTACTGTTACAGGTGTGCTGGTTGATGCTATTATTGAGTGCTGCTACTATTGATTGTCACTGCATTATTGAATTCAGATGATAATTTTTAATAGTTTGATATATATATATTCACTTTATTAATAATAGTGTTAATTTTTGTGTTATTTGTGGCAACTTTTAGTATAGCAGTGAAACACAGCACCTAGACGGTAAGTATTATGGAATACTACGAATCTAGGATTGCTATTACACTGTGCAGCCTGAGGGACCCATTAGGTCTTGAGCACAGGCAGCCTGCTTTATGTAGGACAGTGGTGGCCATGCTGGGAAAAACCTACTTGAGTAGACTGGTTTAACAGATCTACTAGGAAATTAAAAATATGCATTCACTTATAGTACTACTTATTTTGGAAATTAAAATGAATGAGAATGTATATATAGAAGCCCTCAGAGTAATTTTTGTAGCTCTCTCAGAACATAGGCTGACTTACTCGGAACTGGGAGCATATTCTCCTTTGGCTATACATACTTAAAACATCAGAAAAATTGTTTGGATATCACCATTAAGTTGAGGAACACAATAATTTCTTTTCTTCAGGAAAGGAAGGTTCCCATTCAGATTTCAGCCTGTTTAGTTTTGTTTTCCATCCTTATGTGACAATAAAAAGAATTCACTTGAATAAATATTCTTGTCATATATTCTAAGTTTAATTGCAATCTAGGCTTCAAAATTTACCATAATTAATGTTGAAAATGCTGGACAGGATTTTAGTTGTGCATTTCAGTACAATGTGCTAGATGGAAAGACAATATTAAAAATAAAACTGAGGAAAACCTCATGTATGCCCTTTTGGAAAACATCCTCATTTCACATTCATGTTGAATGCATTTTATTTTTTGGATGTTTGTGATGTTTTGATTCAGTATATTATGTATGGTGACATAATATTTATTGGTGATATAATCATATAAAGTGATTTTCAGTGAACACTGAAAATTGAACCATGTGATAGATAGTCAGACAGTATATAGAGCCCTAAGTTTCACTCATAGTATTTATAGAATATAGAATGAATCTATTTTATATGTATTTTTATGTATTTCTATACTTCTTTTCTAAAATTCTAGAAGATCTTGTGTGATAATGGGCTTTAGTGAAATAAATTTAATAAATGAATGATCAGATGCATAACTATTAGAAAAAATAAATATCCTTGTTTGCATTGACACTAGATGTGCTGGGATATTTCTCAGCATATTATTTTTCAACTCTTCAGTAAACAAACTCATCTGAAAACTAAAGTGAATCAAATTAAGGATATAGTATATAAATAATTTAGATTGTATTTGAAATTAATTTTAATAATAGATATTAATTTAAATAATAGCTAAAATAGGAATGTTATAAGTACATGCTTAAATTCTTTAATGAAATAATTAAAAGGAATTTAAATTTTATTTGAATGCACTAAATTAACTTAAATATTAGCAAATAATTTAAGTAATGATTTACTATATTTCTGAGCTACCAAGGTAAAATCTTAAAACTAAGAGCCATCTCTGGTGTATTTACTCAAACTGAAACTCAGTATACATGTCACATACAAGAAAATACAGGCAATACCTTGAATTCAGCAGTATTGAAACTTTCAGTGTTTTGGCTAATTGCTTCTCAGCAGAAATGTAAACTATCACTACTGTGGAGCTATGCTGAATTTTATATCCATATGGACATACATTGCTTTTTATAGTCACAGACAAAAGATGTTGAAGCACTAATAACAGAAATATCCTTGAAGTTGAAGTAATTAAAAGTGAAAACACTGTTGTCTTGGTAGATAACTGGCACATTTTGAGGCCTGGGAAGGGGTAGACTTCCTACAGTTTTAGGACACTTCCATTGGTAAAACTTGCATTCTTGAAAGCTCTTCAGCATCTGTAAGTTCATGTAAGCCTTCTACAGAGTCATTTGAATCAGATAGGCTAATTGAATCTAAATAATGTGGATTCAGAAATCACATCTTTCTGTAACTGGAAATGGAATAGAAATCAACATTGGTGGTTGGTTCCTGCAAAAGAGATTAATTTCTCTAAACACTGCAAGTCTGCTCACTTTTTCTGCCAATACAGTCTGAAATTATACATTTCCTTGTTTAATTTACTGAATTTTCCTTTACTTACAAGCAACTGCAAATAGAGACATGTATACGTCTGAAAGTTTATTGGCTGTATTATTTCCTCCCATTGTGAACAAAATCTCTGTTAACCAAGCTGACAATTCTAGCGGTAAGAAAAATGCTCTCTGCAGCTCTTGACTGTGGCTTTTCTTCTACTGGCTTTCTAAACCTCTGTCTTCATACAATTGTCTTGTCCAGTATTTTAGCCTTTAGTATCTGACTCCCAACTCTTGTATTAAGGGTAAGATTTGTTTTTCCTAAAAGGTCAAGATCCTATAGATGACATAAGTTTACAAGCTTGTATTATTCAGTGCATATATGTTCTTTTTGCCTATATACATGTCTTGGTTTGAGCTGGCAAAATGCCAAC
>JAOXXN010000375.1:422824-437986 GCA_026770055.1 Myrmophylax atrothorax
AACATCATTGGTTAGAAGAAGTCAGCTGTCAGCTAGCCCAGCCCAGCTCAAGTCACCTGACAATTCCAGGCCTAGTCCGAACTTTAAAACCCAAATCCAGGCCCACCTAGGTGAACCCACAACAATACATTATGAAAAATTTTCACAGCAAATTTTCCATTTATTAAAAAATAATATTGTTTCTCCTCTAATTTCAAATATAATTTGAATTTTAAAATAAGCCATAGATAGGAGAAAAAACTGGGTGAAAATCTGAAAAATATTCTCTTTATCATGAGCATATGAAAACTGTCTTGGAATAAAACAGTGACTATTTGTCTCAAAATATCTTCTCTCCATCAAAAAATCATTGCTACTTAATGAGTATGCAGACCAATATGAAAGCAAACCACACATATTTTTAGGATGTAATCCTTATATCACAGCAAATTCCTGAGGCTACTCTGTGATGGATATCCATGTTTGCATGTTTGGGCCACACATATTCAAAGATAAACATTTGGAAAAATATGTAGTGATTTTAAGCTGGCATTTATTGGGAGTGGTAGAGACTTCTACCAGTACAAAACATAAGGACGTTTTGTGTACCATCTTGACTATTCTTCCTGCTATTCTCAGAACTATCATCCACCACATCTCTGGGAAAGATGCATCTCTGATTCGTTTAGTACTCCTGTGTGGCTAATCAGGTTATGAAACAAAAGGTGTCTGCCCCTGTTCTGGCCTGCAAAGTTAATATTTCCACATGTGAAGTTGATAATGCATGAATGCTTTTGATTGGTCATTTATCTCTTGAAAAATGTTATTTCAGAGTAGCTGAAATGTTGTGGGAATTCAGGTCAAATTTCCCAAGTAGTCTGAATGCAAGAAAATGGCCGAACATAATGAATTATTAAGGCAAGTTAAAGGAATTTCAAGAACGTTTTATGACACATGGACACCTTGTGTATTTTGATGGGAAGATTTGTGATGTGGAATCCACAGTAGACATAAGTCTCCCAACATTTCTCGCTGATTCAACATTTAAAAATCTGCTAACATTTGTTTGTCAGACCTTGCTCTCACCCTCTATGGTGTAGCGGAGCCCTACAGTCTGAAACAGAGTTTTAGGGCAAAATCAGTAAGAATCGTCTTCTGTAGTTCAGTGTCTGTCTTCCTTTGAGGATTCTAAGTCTCTTGTGTTATTGAATCTCAACACCCTAAGTCATGGCAGTGATGGAAATTTTTGAGTCGATGGGTATCTAAATATTGCTTTGAAAAGGTTAATCTACAAAAGAAATTTCTTGTAATAGGTTGATATGTGATACAGGTTGTAAAAATGTTAGTAAAATACAGTATTTGCATGAAGGCAAAAGCTTTGACAGGAAGGCCAACAGAAAATACAACAGGTTTTCTGTGCAAGCATAACAAGGGAGACAGGAATCTTACAGGCATGACTTAGTGGTCCTGTGAAATGGTTTTGCGATGTGAAACTATGGTGTAGGCAACATGTGAGGACTGAAGTTACAGTGAAATAACTACAGAAAGGTTCTGTAAGATTTCTAGCTGTCTTACTATGTAAACATCCATTATATTCAGCAAGTTTTTATGAAACAGACAGCAGGAATAGATGTGAAGTTTTCTTTAACTTTTTATGAACATCATCATAATTTTAGAGTTTTTATATTACTTCTATTACATCTATTTGTAAATTACTGACATTTATGAAATCAAAACAGGTCTTGCATCCAACTGCTGTTGTAGATTTAAGCTTTCAGTGTAAGTGATGCAAACAAAAGGTTGCTTATGATCTAAAGATAGTTCATGACCAGTAACCAAAAAACTCTGCGTTATGTATTCTCTCAGTCCTTGTGTGAAGAGCAATGCACAGCAATTTACTCTGAGATTTATAGCCTGTGAAATTAAGCATTTTTAAATCACTGGTACATATTTGCTCATATTTTGCAAAAAGAGAATTTAATTCTAGGAAATTACTTTCATTTTCTATTGCATTTTTTCTAATGACTTCTGCAGGCCAGGTATTGATGAACTATCTTACTGCATTAATTCTTCTGCTTTTTTGACATGTTTTATGTTTTGTCAGAACAATGCGGTTTTATGCGAGAACATGAAATGTGGTATGACTATATTTGGGTTAATTCTTCTTCGGCATTTCACCCATTAACTCACATTTATGTCTGTGTTTTTTACAGTATATCAGCAAAAGATGACCTTCAAGTGTGAAGCTTGATTTCAGAATAATTTTGTACAATTTTAGGATGTCATAGTAAGTATATTAAATTAATAGGAAAATCAATATATTGTTTATTTTGCATCATTGTTGACCATATTTTCTAGCTTAAACAACTGTCTTCATGGAGATAATATGAACTCTGAACATATCACAATGACACAAAATATTGTTAAAATTATAAATGTATTTGAGAACTAGCAGGCAGCTATAGAATTATAGGACCTTAATAGTTTGACATGTCTGACCTAGTAACAGAGGAAGGAGGAAGTGCTTATTCAGGCTCTTTAAGACTTCATTTTTTTTAATTTGCTTAATTAAAAATTTAAGCAGTTGTTCAAAAAAGTAATTGTAAATGAGTCTTCACCCATTTAAAATTAAAAAGAGTGTTAAAATTAAACAGGAGAATGAAGGTATGAACACTAATATCTTTGAGAAAACTACATAAACTGGGCAAAAAAGTAGGTAGTCACTAAATCCTATAGATTACTCATCTAAACACCTGCATTTACCTCCCTGTATTTTCCTTTGTCTAACAAAGATAATTCTAGTACTTTCAAAATGAAAAATTTCTGTTTATTTTTCTCCAAACCTTTTTTCTCCTTGTCCTTGCCTTTTGTTTTGCATTAAAGTTCATTTTGCAGCCTAAAATAGAATAGAATTTATCTTAATAAGAATAAATGTATTTTTACATTTTCTTCTGACAAACCAGCAAAAACATTTAGAATAAAGGAAAAGAAAACCAAAATGTAACCCAGACTGCATACTCATCCTTCATTGGTTTAAGTAGTGAAAGAGTGTGGTACAAACTAAAAGAATCTGAGAGATGGAAATATATGGCAACTAAAAGAAAAGAAAGACATCTGAATCAGAAGGTGTATCAGAAAATATCTTTATATTTTTTGCTTCAAGAGACTGATGTGTTATGCAACAAGCTACATAATTTTAAAAATAACCAGCAATTGAAAGATATATATCATGGAGATCTTGATTTTAAAAAGTAAAGAATCTCATTTTTGATGTATTGTGCTAAGTTGCTGAGGTTTACTTTTCAGCTCTGGACTTCATCAAGTCTCTGGATTAGGTGTTTTGTGTGCAGCTATGATGGTGGGCTCACTGAGCAAGGCTTTGTTTGAAAACAGAACATGATGAAAATGGGCTCATGAAGATACTGGCTGGAAGATTAGAATCCTGTTTGGGATTTAGATTATGGACATGCTTAAAACATCCTTATGACTTGTTATTGGAAAAGAGAAGAAGAGCTACTTGCCTTCAGAGAAATCTTTATGAACAATGTTGACTAAATATGCTAGCCCGTGATTGTCTAGTATGATACCAGAGGTAAAAGAATAAAACGATCAGTTTTATATTCTAAAAAGCAACTCAGGCTTGCCATGGGCAAAGATATATATAGGCAAAATAGTCTTTGATTTCATATTAAAAAAAAATACTTGACTAGCAAATGCAGAAAAGAGATGCTGTCATGTAAGATTAGGTTCATAGATATCAGGTTTTTAAATAAATATAAACATGGTAAGAACATTATTTGTTTTAAAGATAGGCATGTTACTATGGTGACAACTGTGTGATTCAAAATTGCAGATGTTCTCTTCCTTGAACAATCCCTGCAGTGAGTAAGCAAGATGCATGCATTTGCCATAATTTCCAAAGCCAGTCTTTGCAAGACATGAGATTTGCATACTAATCGATGTTAAGGAGTTTCCCAATGATGAATAGGTAATTTTATATAATTATTTTACTTTGATGTATTTTGGGGTTTGTAATTTGTTAGTTTTGAAGAATATAAAATATAATACCTTTTATTTCTGGTGAATATTTATATCATTCTACTAATCTAGACATCTTGCAAGCCATAATTGTATGTTGGCTTGCTATGCTGCTGTATCTAGTACTGCTAAAATTTGTTAAATGATTTATCAGACTGGGAAAATTTGCTTCAGGAAAAGGGAAAACACATCAGTGTTCAAATTCCCCTATACAATTAAAAGCCTTATCAGTAACTTAACTATAGTATTGTAATGTTTTTAAAGAAACCAGTAGAAATCTTTCTTTTAACTTTTGGTGTTTGTTTTTCTTTTTGTCATGTTATCTGCATGTGTTAACTTTTGGTAACCTGACACTAATACTTATTTGTGATGCAGTAATTTTTTCATTTAAAACACATAATAAACCGCACTGCATTTATGAAGTTGAATGGGTCTTGTTGTCTTGTGCAAAAGTCTTCTTAATACTGTACAAATATAATCAATTTGCCTTCAGCTCTGAGCTGTATAGGATAAGAAACAATTAGAATAATTCAATAGGTGGTCTGGGGTATAGAAACATCCCAGAATGTGTGGCAGCATCTGAAAAACTTCTATTCAACTTTCTACTTCAAGAGACAAATCATCTTTGAGGCTAGGAGGCTCACAACTGGCTGTTTGCTTGAGGAGATACTGTGTGAAAAAATATGTAATAATAGTTATTATCTAAATATTCTATACTGACTCATGGAAATATTATGATTATCATGACAAGTAAAGATTGCATGGAAGAGTTTCAAACTTATTCAAAATATTTTTACCCAACTTCAGTTCACAAAATAGGTCTTCAGTAGTTCTTTTCTGTCTGTCCTGAAGACAAAACTGCCTATATTATATTAGCTTTTAATGGGCCAAGTATTGATGATGCACTAGACACTGGTGTGTTACCTGTTTAATAATCTGAATTGATGAAAGTGAGTGCTAGTATGATGAAATGAATCCAAAAGATCCAGGAAATATCAAATCATAATGTTTCTTCTTTCTTGTTGCATCTTTATATACAAAGAGTAGAAATTATGCATATAGGGAATCTTACAGTCAATCACATATAACTTGTGTCCCACATATAAAGTGGAAAAAGACAGCATTTTCTGAAATAGTTTGATGAAGCATGTGTTTATGTAATGTTATTTAATTTTTTTCTACTTTGTCAGTAGTGTTTTGTTTTCTATGTTTTCAATTTCCATTCCTAAAAAGCCAAATGTGTGGTACCTCTGTAAAAATACACTTAGAAAATGGTGATAAAGACCAAGAGAAAGGGACAAGTCCATGGTGGAGCAGTCACACCTGAAGGAAATGAAGCCTGTGGAGTACTCATGTTGGAGCAGAGGAAACAAGTAAGAATAAAGGAGCAGCATGAAAGAATAGTGAGAAACGAATGGCAAAGGGAACATGCTCTGCCCTGACCACAAACTACTGACCTACCTGTTGCCTCACCTAAGGGATTGGATATAACATGCTGTGATGAGAGGTGTGGAAACTGGGAATGGGGAAGGAAGGTGACTGAAGTGAAGCTGAAACTGGGAAAGGTGGAGGAAAGATGTCTTCCTTGGGTGTTTAATAGTTTCTCCTTTTTTTCTCAGTACTCAATTCAGTCATTAATATTTTATACTAAGCTAAATTCTCAATTTTGAGCCTGTTTTGACTGTGATGGTAAATCCCATGAGCTTTTTTGCTTTTATTCTTCCTATTTTTGTCCATTCCTACTGTTGGGTAGTGAGTAAGAGGCTGTGTAGGCTGTGTGAGGGCTTGAGTGGTAGCTGAGGCCAGCCCACCATAATGTCATGCGTTGGCATCAAATTAGCACCCTTTTATTTATTTTTTTTCTTTTTTTGTCCTATGTTGCCGGTGGCTCAGTTTTTATGCAGAGGCAAAATTACTCTGTTCAACAGAAATTATTAAAAAAAGTAACACAGATCAGAAAATGAAGTATTAAACCCCCTAGGATACTGTGTAAGAATAAATTTTCCAGGTATTCTGCAATATCAGAATGCTGTGTTATGCTGACTAACAAAGGAAGAATCACCTTATTTTTATTAATTGGGAGATCAGTCCATTGAGATCTATTAAAGACATTGTTACATGAGCATTGGCTCAGAAATTCCAAAAACTTCAAGGGACTGGAGTCTGGGAGAATGAATCTTGTCCTAGCCTAGCAGCTGTCTTCATCCATCCACTTTTTAAGAGAGGCTGGATGGGTGTCTGATCCAGTACAATTACTTTAACTTTCTAATCTAGTCCAAGAAAACAGTGTAGGTAATTTTCTACCTATCTTTACCGTAGCAATAGTGGATAAGGAAAACAAAATTAGAATACCGTAGATCACATATAAAGCCAGAGAAAGAAAGAATAAAATGTAAGGCAAATATCTTTTCTCATTTTTCTAATGTTGCAATTCTTTACTAGAGGTTTTTTGCTCTATTCCAATGAAAGTTACTCTGGGAAATAAAAAAATAATGCACAGTAGAATTCTTGATTTCATTCTTCTCCAAAGAGGAAGGGGGCTATCTACCTTTCTAGTCTTCTCTACAGGCTGCTCAAGAATGTTTATGTTTAGGAAAGTCCTGGAGCTGTTGAGCCAGCCCTTTGCAATGTTGTGTGGAAAAGGGTCTGAGATTTGATAGAGCATCTGAAATGCTTTCATGTCCCCTTCCTCCCCCAGCTAATGACAGTGGAAGCCAATGACAGTGAAACTGAAGTGGAGGGAAGGGTAGAGAGATGCTGTTGAAGCTACAAAGGGCTCCTTTGGGTACCAACAGATTACCCAGAATACATGCTGAGATGTCAATTGCATAGAATTTGCTTTTGCGTGACAATCATGAAACTGCATCTTCCTACATATTGTAGTCCTTGTGTAAGTACCCACTAAAACGGGTAGTTGAGTTCATTCAGGATAGAATGAAAATTAAAATGTGGTTCAGCTTCTATTAAATACTTGGAAAAAGTTAATTTTTAAGTTCTGTCAGAATGCCATGATTCAGAAGGCACTCTTTATTTTAAGAACTTATTTTCTTAAACACTCTTGTCTAATATTGATTTCACATAAATAACAATATCAAAATCAATGTAAGTGTGATTAAAAAGAATTTTATTAACTATAGTGAGGCACCAGGTTTAATTTTGTTCTTAGATGTTCTATTTCTTGATTTACAGTAGAGAAAAATTTTCCTAACCATGTGTATGCATTCTAGTATTGGAGCATTGAAAAAAGTTGATGAAGTTTTGCATAATTTGAGAGCAAGTAAAAATTCTAGAAGTTTACTACATTTGACTTGTATTCAGCATTATGTTAGCTTCTGAAGGCATTGTAGTTGTCTGTATGTGGAAATGTATTTGGTACAAAACACAGTACTTTTTTGGCAGCTGGTATGTTCTCAGGAATGTCACACGATACAAATATGACTAGTAGATATTTGACTCATCCTTAGCTGACTATCTTGTTGACATGTTTTGCTGGACCTGATTTATTT
Source organism: Myrmophylax atrothorax (assembly GCA_026770055.1). Classification (NCBI taxonomy): domain Eukaryota; kingdom Metazoa; phylum Chordata; class Aves; order Passeriformes; family Thamnophilidae; genus Myrmophylax; species Myrmophylax atrothorax. The sequence goes on from JAOXXN010000375.1 coordinate 430,348, forward strand.
ACTGGTTTTGAGAAGTTATATAAATTTCTTGAAATAGAATCAGAGCATCATAGAATGGTTTTGTTGGAGGGGACCTTAAAGATCATCTAATTTCAAACTCCCTCCCATGGGCAGGGCCACTTCCCACCAGACCATGTTGCTCAACCTGGCCTTGAACACTGACAGGGGCAGGGCATCCGCAGCCTTCCTGGCCAAGCTGCTCCAGTGCCTTGCCACCCTCACGATAGAGAATTTCTTCCTAATATCTAATTTAAATACGCTCTCTTTCAATTTGTACCTGTTACTCCTCGTCCATTTCCACAGTTCCTGAAGAAGAGTCCATCTCCAGCTTCCCTGTAGGCCGCTTCAGATACTGGAAAGATGCTGTGAGGTCTCCACACAACCTTCTCTTCTCTGGGCTGTACAGCCCCAACTTTCTCAGTCTGTCTTCATAGGGAGGTGCTCCAGTCCTCTTACCAAGCTCATGGCCCTCCTCTGGACTTACTCCAGCAGTTCCAATCATATTGACTCTTCTGTTTAAAACTGAGGCAGATTAAAGTCTTTAAATAAGAACGAGTGTCTGTTTTCATGACTATAATGCTTTTAACATGTTATTGTAAAAACTACATTCAGCTTTCATGGTTACATTGCAACCTGAATTCATTTTGAATGAATTCAAGAGTACTGGGTTGGATTTTTTTCAGTATTTTTTCTGTGAGTAGCAGTTTGACTAGACTACAGTCATCATTGATACAGACTGCCTGGAACTTTTTACAATCTGTACAGAATTCAGTCATGGACTGTGCACTGATAATGACCTGCACATCTACCTTATCTACTGTAGTGTTCAAGTTCGTCTCTGTTTTCCTGCATTTGTTAATGATCATCACAATAATGTTGCCTAATTAACTGAATGAATGGAATGGTGAGAGCATAGTGGCCTTACACACTGAAGGTGAGGGATAGTCAAGGAGCAACTGCTAGTTGGCAAGAATGTCAGCTGAGGGCTGACTGTTCCAAAAGAGGCCTGTGGGGAGTTCTCAACTCAGTACGGAGGGTAAGGAAGTGATTCTGACATAGAAGGCAGCCCTGCCATGTTGATATGACCATAGTGTGTATGTAGCATGTTTGGAATCTGCCTGCAAGAGTTGCAGTGTTTTGTTTCAGTTAATGAATTAGCTTTAATATTTTTCTAAATGGTACGAGAAATTAACTGGAGGATGATTCCTATCTGCACCCATAGGTGTGAATGCCTCAGAAGTGAGATTAGAATGATATCTAGTTCTTTGCTGGATAATAGTGAGCTCTGACTGCTGTCATAAAAGAAACACTTTATATTTCTGTGTGGATTTTTGGCTCAAAAATATACAGAGATTGAGCAAAGGAACTCTGCAGAGGCCCCTAGAATTTGCCAACCCACTATAATCCTGGCAGAACCTAGCTTTTATTGTTTTATTATAGCAAAACTGCATTGGTTCCAAATTACACATATGGAGAACTATGCCAGCTAAACCTTTTATCAATTACATCAATGTACTTGTGTCAAGAAAATTAATTTCACTCTAGTAAAGACACAAGAGAGACAAGGAAAACTTTTATTTCTTGTTTACATAACATTGTTTTCATTTAGCAGGGCCCAGATGTTCATGCATTTTAAAAGCGCCTTTTACACTCATTTGGGCTTATTAGAAAGCAGGAGTAGATTATGTTCCAGAAACCCTTTTCTCCTTTTTGAAATTGAGGTTGGATTAACTGGCTTTGCTCCTGACATTGTATATTGAGAGATGTCTCAGTTCACATGTATTTAGTTCAGTATTATAAATTAAACTATTAGGCACATGTGAAGTTCATCTTGCATAACAAATTTTTTACCTTGTAATTTTCAAATAAGAAAAGAGATTTTTTTTCCTTTTTTTGGAGTGGGGGGTAAACTTCATAGGTCTCATCCTTCTGTGGCTGTCTAGCGTTCATCTCTTGGAGCAAAACCTTTAGAATTGGAATTGAAATGAGCGATGAATCTGGATATTCCTCATTATCAACTGGATAAAAGTCTTTGTGTTTTTAGGGAATGATTTTCTCTGCTGACTAGGTTTTCACTAGAGACCCTTCACCAGAGCAGCACAGTGCCAGATTGGACAAATTGACTTATTTGTATTTTTATGCATTAGGTTAGTTTTAGGTTATTTTTTCCTAAGAGTATTTTTTTTTTAAAAGATATTGATGCAGCATAGTCTAAATTCAGGGTAGGTACATTCTCCAAACACAATGATATTCCATATGTGTAAATATCATTATCACGGGTCATTAGTGAGTTTGCCTCATTTGGACAAAATCTTGATATGAAGCTAAGATGCAATAAACTTTCATAAAAAACCAGTTAAAAACTCTTTAGTTAGAATCTTGAAGACAACCATTCTTTTGAGATGTATAGGAGTATATATTATTTTTCAGATTTTAACTGTGTTTTTGAAAACATGTATAACGTTTCATAGTTTCTTTTTTTTCCATGAGAAAGGCAGTTTATTTAGGAAAGTAACTTTGCAATCATGATATGTTTTAAAAATTTTAAGTTGGACAGGTTGAAAATGGAATACACACTCCTACAAAGTTTTTTCCTTTGCAGTTCATTGGGATATATGCCTCAAGAGATTTGGATATACAAATAATATATTGATTGCAAATTATTCTGTTTGCCAAACCACCACCATATAGAGACATTCTACAACAACACTTTTTGTGGTTTGTTTATGCAATGTAGGGTTACATACACTTGGAAAAAGGTAATAGTTAATTACAATAGTTGACCAAAAAACCAAAATTCTCCCCATGTCAATAACCTAAGTTTAGGTTAAGACTTCTATGATGTCAAAGAGAAAAAACATTACATTTTTCAAACCCTTTCCCAGAAAGGATGATTAGATATTGGAGTGGACTGCCCAGGAAAGTGGTGGAGTCACCATGCCTGGAGGTGGTTAAGGAAAGACTGGATGTGGCACTCACTCCATGGTCTAGTTGACATGGTGATGTTTAACCATATGTTGGACTTGTTGATCTCAGAGATCTTCTACAAGCTGATTCTCTTATTCTGTGATTTTTGCTGTTTAGCTGAAAATAGTGCAGTCTCTCATGTCAAGATTTTTAAAAGTTATGTGGGAAACAAGATTAATTTTAACCATTGGGTAAAATGTAAGATTAATTTTGTAATTTACTGCAGAATTCCTTCATTTGCATCTGGCAGTTTTGGTGTTTTTTGTTTGTTTGATTTTTGGTGTTTGGTGTGTTTTGTGGTTTGTTTGGGGGTTTTTTTGGTGTTTTTTTTGTGTGTGTTTTTTGGGGGGGAGGGGTGGTGGTGGTGGTGTTTGGTTTTTTTCTCCCCCAGAAGAATTTGTAAAAGAGAAAACAGGTAAAAATTAGTTATACTTGACTAAATCCTTTTTTTTGGCCAATGCTTTTCTGAAATTATCAAAGTTTTTGGAATTCATGAGGTGGTCAGAGAGGATTTTTAATCTAGCAAAATGGGAATCAGCTTTCTGCATGTTCAACCCAAGTGTTAAACAGAGGGCCAAGCCATTGCTCAATTTACCAAAGCATTCCTAATCCAGAGTGGAGTCACACAAGATGTTTGTCTAACTAGTGGCAGGATTAGTCTAAAAATTTCCCATCATGCTTGTTTCTTGTGAGGAAGTCAGGTTTTGAATGTCAGCTTTCAAGATTTATTTAAGCACATTTATGTTTATCAAGCACTAGAATCGCATCTAAACCAAGCAGCCAGCAGCTCTTGGCTTTTTTTTATTAATGTGACCAGAAATTTGTCAGCACCTTTATGGCAGTATTACACAGTTTGATATCAAAGATAATATACAGGTACTAAAATGTTTCTTTTGTCAAGGTGTCACATAGTAATTTTTCATATACAATGACTCTGAAGTCAGATAGCTCTTCTGTTATGAATTTGGTGTCAGTTATGCAGAAAAATCATGTTTTAATTGACAGCTTGAGTGGAAGGAATTGTAGAGATATTCTCTTATGAAATGGCTGCCTTGAATTTTGTTATGTCTCTGGTGAAAAGATAGCTTTTTCACCTGGAACATTGCTGATTAGCACAAAGCTGCACTAATTGCTCTGGCAGAATGAAAGATGCAAAATGCAAAGCTAGAATTTTCTTTCCCATGTTCTTTTGGGATTGGTACCTCTGATAACTTCATCATAGGAAAGAATTTATAGTCAAGTATTGCACTAGAAAATATCTGTACTAGAAAAAAATCAGGAGGTTTGTCTTAAAAAGTCAGGTGTCAATACATACATGTACAGACACATACATGTATTTATTCACAAAGATACAAAGAAATCATGGCTTCTGCATGCAAATAATTTTAAATACCAAATAGTCATTATTCTTGCCTTTCTTTTTGTTAATGCTTTACCCATTGGTGACCTAGTTTGCTGCCCTTGGCCATATTTTAAGTCAGAAGGCATGGTTATCTCTAATAGTCTGGGACCACAGATATTGCTCTCTATAAAGTTGGGAACTGGTTGAGTGCTGTATGTCAGCAATGAATAAATGTCCTTTATATTTTTTTCCTTCAGAAGCAATAGCTTTAAAAATAAGCTGGAATACATCCTCTGTGCCAAGGTTGAAAGGAAACAGCCAATCACTGATTTTAGCCATGGTGATACACTGTTTACCTTGTAATGATAATGCATGCAATGAGATATATATTCTTGTCACTTTGCATTATTAAAAGCTCTTTTGATCAAGTCTCTGGTATTGCATTATTTATGGTTTTATTTTTCATGGGAAATGAATAATAAGCCTAGCTCTGGTATTGCCTGAAGTAAGAGCTGTGCACATATGTACATATATCCTTTAAAGTTTATTCGCAAGCAAGATTACTGTTATTTTAAAAAGTAATCTTTGTGTCTTTGCAGACTCTAGTTACTGGAAAAGGTGAAATCTCTGCTAGAATAAAGTATATAAGACAAGTTATTCTCTGTGGTCTGTGTATGTCTTCAGAATTGGTAGAGGAAAAACCACCAAATCACTGTCTGCAAATCTGTTACACTGAAGTCTGACGTGTCAGACATGCCACTGGAATGAATGATTGGTACTTCTGTACGCACCAGGACTTCTTATGTATAAAACTAAAATAGCAGGGGAATCAACAGAATTTTCTGTTATGATGGAACTTTTCTGTTTAGAGACAGAGAAAATAGAGTCTATTGACAGCCATCTTTTGTCACTGGCTTTAGTCACTTTGTGTGGTAGTTTTGGTTTTAGGCCTCAGCTAGGCCTAAATTTATCAGGCCCAAAGGATGTGACATAGATTAGAAGGGACAGGCATCATCAGCCTTAAGCAACCAAAGAGGTATTTCATATCATCTGACACTATCAAGAAGTGTCAAGAGGTATAAAAAGAGAGAGAGGAGGAGCTTCTCTCTCTTTTAGTCTTTGCCTCAGACCTGTAAAGACGCACTGCCTGCCACCGCCGAGATCAGGCCTTGCTGCCCTCCCCACTCATGTTATCTAGGGAGGTGAACATTTTCTTGTTAATTTTCTCCTCTCCTTCTGGGAGGTTTCTCTGGAAGAGTTTTTGGGAGGTTTTGTGGGCTTTGTGTGGTTGGAATCTGTATTATTAGGTTGGGTGACTCAGTAGTTGTTGTTGTTAGTCTGCTTTTCTTTTTCTCACATTTGTATGTATTTTATATAATATTCAGTTTTTAATTGTCCTTCTTTTGAATAATATAAGAAGCTTGCTATTTCGAGTTTTGGGGTTTTTCCCTCTCCCTTCTTTTCCCTTGGTTGAGGGGAGGAACCCTTTCTCTTTGTGTTGGGCAGTTGGCATTCTGCCAGCTCAATCCAAGACACTTTGGAACATAAGAATAGGCTGAAAAAAATTTTTAAACCCTGCATTTTCTATTTAGCACTATCAGGAGACAGGACTATAGCCTACATAGATAATACAATATACCTGTTTTGCCAGGTGTGCCTGTAAGTGCCACAGGAGGGCTTGAACCAGTTTAGTCTCAACGACCTCAGTAGAGTTTCACCAGTTTACATTGACTGTTTCCGCCCATTATGTGCCTACCTGGGAAAAAATACAGAGATGTTGTCCATATTGCTGTGGACACAAAGTGGCAGATTACCCCAATATTCTCAGAATTATTAGTCATTTTTCTGACTCATCTATTTATTATACCCTGAGTTAAAAGAAGAATGAAGTAGAATGCGAAGTGCCACAAAGAACAGTATTTCCAAAGAGTTGTCAAACAATGACTGAGAAAGACTGGGCCATTAATATCTATCTTTGGGTGGCTTTTTTTGGCCATGTCTACTACTTGGACTGCAATGTCAGTGACTGAATTTTTATGCAGTTTCCTTCCTCTACAGCTGGTGTGCCTATGTATGACTCCTCAAATTAGATTAACATAGAGCACATATTATTTCCTTCTTGGTGTTAGCAGATTTCTCAAATGGTCTGCTGTTTTCTTCTTTAATTTCCTTTACTCATTGTAAAATAAACTCCTTCTCAATTCATTCTTGACAATTGAACTTGAGCCAATAACATAAGTCAGAGAAATTTCTTGCCTCATTCTTCCTCTACAAGTAGAGTTTAGAGATTTACTGTTTTGTTTTGTTGTGGTCATTCAGCTCCAACGTGAAGGATAAGGTCTGCACTTGGGGAAGGAGTCAGCTACAATGCTGACAAAGTGAGAAAAAAGGAGATGTTTTATCAAAACTAATTATTTAGTCCTTAAATGAAAGCAAGAGACCAAACTAGTATGCGCAGTGTTTCTTTTGGTTAGGACTCCCATGAATATTGTTTGCTTGTCCCCAAATTCAGGAGATATGGGACAAGACAAGGTAATCTTCAAATTTACATAGCAGCACAAGGGAGTTGTAGTGATTCTGCATAATAAATGGACAACATCAGCAGTCCCTAAGAAATCAGTGTGAGCTCATGAGAAGAAAAATAGATCAACAACTGTTGTCAGCAGCTTTCATACGTAAAATAAAACAGACTTTGCAAATCCAGTTACACACCCTAAGAAAGGAATGTTGCAGTGAGGGCCAGTCACTCGAGTCTGTCAGCTTCTAAGGTTTTTTTTTACTTGCTCTTGTAGTGTCATTATTACTGCACTGTCATTATCTCTGCCTGCTGCTAGTGGAGTCTTGCTCATATGTCTGTCAAAAAGTTGGTGATGCATTGCTGGTGTTTTCAATAGCCATTATACCATCTTAGTTATTGCATCACTCCAAAAATCTGTTATAATTCTTCAGACTGACATTAAGTATGCTGTACTTCAGAAATTGCTACAAAATCCCCTAGGTTCCCCAAAAGTGCCACCTTTGGCACTGTCAAATTTCCGAGCCGTCTTGTAGTCAGAGTTTCAGGAACAGTGTACCCTTATGATTATCCATCATATATACATGTAATGCCAAGTGCAGTGACCAATCTGGTGGAAGCATGCTAGTAGAGTGTGCGTATGGAAAGGAGCACTCATTTCAGTGTGGTGACTGGGAGCTCAGTGAGAAGGGGCTGACCTGGTACCACACATGTGGCCAAGAAGCTCTGTATTATTGAGCTGGTTTAGAGGTAAACCGGCAGGAGAAAGGAACTCCACACAAAAGAGATTATGAGTCAGAGTTACAATTTTAATA
>JAOXXN010000375.1:462327-478162 GCA_026770055.1 Myrmophylax atrothorax
ATACAGGCAGAGTCTTGCTGGGGCTCAAGGATGGGGAAGGAGGGTTCATTAGCAACCCAGATATGGCAAATTTAGGAAGTACTTAGAGCAGCCAGAATCCTCCTGCTGACAAATCAAGACTAGGGTCTGAATCTGCTCTGCATGGGTATAGCTTCAGGTTAACACCACCCCCAGTACACCACTTGGCACTAACAGATTATTTTGATAACATACTGCCTGCAAACACAGTTCCCTTATTTGGTTCCATTTGCCCATTTCAGTCTCTTTGATGTTCATTGTTCTGAAGAGCTAATTGCTTTCTTAAATAAGAATGGAAATTAAAAAAAAAAACTAACCCAAAAAATTGATCTGCTTTCTCATTAACTACAGGTGGCCTGTGCACATGAGAATTGATGCTCATGCAAATAACCTTTCAATTCAGATATTTAGCATTGCATTATACAGTGCAAAGAAGAGTAGGTGAAAGGAACTGCAATACAAATTTTCCTGAATAGTAGATCTGAGCATGCCTATTTTCTGGAGTGTAGGCCCTGATCTCATTCTGAATCTCTGGATATTAAATCTATGGGTGGGAGTTTTAGATATTATCAGGGTTTGCAGGTGAGGAACTTGATGTTAGAACTATTTGCTGTTGAGATTGTTAAGGTCATGATTTTAGTAATGGAAAAAATTTGTACAGGAACTTTCATGTGTACTTTGACCAATGTTTTTTAAACTGAATTAAGAAAAAAAGATTTACTTATGCAGAGTTTTAAGTAGGGACTATTGTTCAACATTTTAATTCACTTTTATCACTGAAATATGCAATTTTGTTTTCCAGACATGGACATCTAAACCCACTATGGTTAAAGTGCCCAATTTATGTAGCCCAAGAGTTCTGTTTTCTATAAGGTTAAGTATGACTCATTGGAAACATCTAAATTCTGAATGGTGATTCACCACCACAGCAGTGAATTACTGCTTTTGGATACAGGGAGGCCAAGGTAGGTTGTCAAAGATAAGCACAAAAAGAGAACAGATGACTCACAGCATTGACAGCAAGACACAAAAATCATTCAGAATTTCGTGATCAGTTTAACAATGTTTCTCGCGAGAAAACAAAACTGAGCTCTGGTGGCTGCTGCTTTTTCGTTCCTTCCATTGTAATGATGTCTAAAGACTTAAATAAAGTTGTAGTCCTAGACAAACCTGCTACTCTAAGGAAGTTATATGTAATTTTAAATAAGTTGTGGGAAATGAGTGAAATGGACAGCGGAACACTAAGCCAGAAAAATTATATAGGAAACTGTAGGCCCCAAGACAAACCAATAAGATACATTTTTCATACAGCTACATAAAAATGAACTTGTCCCAACTACTTCCTTAAGTAACAACAGATTTTTGCACACACTGGAGCAGAATATGGTTTAATTTTGGCACGAGGAGGAAGAAGTGTTAAACTGGGACATCAGTTTAGAGAAATGTTCTTGGTTTCTGGAGAGTGTCATGAGGCTGTGAAATGCTTTTGATAACATCCCAGTAACAGACTGTTAAAGCTGGTGTTACTGGGGCAGCATAAAGGAGGATGCCTGATCTCATACTGTTTTAAGATTAAATGTATCAGATCAAGTGGTGCTGGAGGTACCACAAAGGAGGGGAAAGAAATCAAGAATAATCTGTAAGTGAGAAAGGGAACTTGATGGAGTAGAGGGATGGGTTAAAAACCAAGAGAAAGTGGGTAATCTTGGCAACTACAAAGTTGCTATCAACAAAAACTTTGCAAGAGTATTTTCTGTATGTGACATACAGAAGTACACTTGTATTTTTTGCATGGTTTTTTTACCATGATGGAGTTTACTGTGGGACTAGTAATATCTCTGATAGACTTTTCTAAGGGAAAAAAAAAGACTTATGTGAAAGGCTTTTCATTCTAATTTAATATTGTTATGATAAGCTGTTAATTGCTTCCTGAATTGGAATTGCTAAAGAGTTACATCACCTTAACTTTATGTTCCCCAAAACTACCTATGTTTTTAAAAGAGTTTGGACTAATGAAATTATTGCTGCAGCCAGGCTTCTTTCCAGAGGTTAAGGTGAAAGATAATTATCTTAGCATTGCAAATATAAAAAATATTAACCATGCTCTTAAACCAAAGGCAGGTCTTCTCCTCTGTCTGTAAATACCTAAATTATACTGAACAGTGAGTCAATGTCTGCATAATAGCTCTTGGCCTCCAAAATTTTCTTTGGAGATGCCAGTAAGAGTTTCAGAACTTATGTCTGGCACTCTTGCTCTTCTCCTCTGGAAAAATTAGATAAACAGAAATGTTTGAATGTGGGTGTTGATCAAGTATTTGTAGACATCCAAAAGTGAAGTGTTTGAGGACTCTGTTTTATGATGTAAAAAGGACTTAGGTCCTCAGCTGAGGGTTATTCTGGTCTTTCACAGGTAAAGTAAGCAGTGACGGACATTGTGTTGCTCACTCACGTACCTTTAAGGTGCTTGTAAATTACATCACTCTGCTTCTGTCCATTATTTTTTCAGTGTCTGAAAACATTTGTTGAGTTCCTGTCCAATGCTGACAAGTGACTTTCATAAGAGCTTATCCTTTCATAACTCTTGTTGGATCTGTGATTGCTTTGACTGACACAGTGACAGCTGTGGGTTTACTGAATGAAAAGGTATAAGTTGCTGATTCAAAAGCCCCAACCAAAATGCAGATGTATATGTGTATCTAATGTAGATCAGCCTTGTTTTCATGTGTGAAAAGGGAATCCATTTCCTCCTTATAGTTCATAATGTTGGTAAATATGGTGTCACATAATTAGCAAGATGGTTGCTAATTGCCAAATTAGTTATGATTATTGGATATGCAATCTACATGTTTTTTAACATAAAACATTCTAATATATGTTTCTTACAATAAACACATGGGGCATTCTTTTGACAAAACGAACAGCTTTCAAAACAACAGGAAATAACATGTTTTATTTAACACTAACAACAGAGTGCTGTTTAATTGCATTTAAGAATGCTGGGAATTTGTAGTGCTTATGGTATAAAATTGTTACATTGGTTACAAAATAGCTTTGCAATTGCCAATCTTAGTGAATGCCAGATATAAATATCCCAACATTTTTATTCTCTTTTTGCTGTGACTTTGTTCATGAAGAGAGGTAGTCTGAATGATTTCACAATAAGGTTAACCAACATAGCAGACAATGGAAATTTTAGGTATCATTATGCTTTTTGTGGGATCAGGTTTTCTACAGAAGTTTACGAAATTGGTGCAGAATTTTTTGTTCGGGGTAGAAATGCCAAATCAAAGTAGGGTCATCAAAGTAGATTGTCTCTCCGCAATCTAAGACATGCAGATTTAAATGTGCTGTGATAGAAAGTTTTTTTTCATATGAAATGATCTTGGCTTCCTACATACTTTTGTGAGTGTAGCGGGCAGGCTTTGCGCTGTGGCCAGAGTTTGCCAGAACTGTGAGGATGCTTTGTGGCCACAGAGGCACAAGCTCTTGCCATTTGTGTTGAAGCATGCAGCTGGTAAGAATCAGAGTTATTACTTCCGACCTCTTACACAGGAATTGCACTAGTTTCTTTATGGTGTGGACAACTTGTTATGATGCATTTGCTGTTGGAAACTCCTTTGATACTTCATCTGTTTCAGGTAGTTGAGTCTTTGTTGCCTTATTTTTTTTTCCTTATTGAAGACTGTACGTTGCTTTGATGTGTTATGAAAACGCAGTAATAGAATTTTAATTATTTCTCCACAAGTCCAACTTATGATCATCACAAGAAGTAAAGATAAAACTTGTTGTTTCTAAGAGTCTCTGTTCCCTAAGAAATTGAAATTACCTCATTTTTTAAAGTTTGCTTAAGCAAAATTATTCTTAATTCTATAAAAGAGCTTTTACCCAAGTTTTTACTAAGTACGTACAGATGTGTATGTTATAACCTGCAATAGTTATATCATACAGTGATCATTTATGACTGTAGTAAAGACCAGCAGGATTACAACAGCCTTACTTTTTGCAAAAATGAGTCATGGAACAACTAATAAAAATATAAAATTTCGAGAGAAATTAAGCTGTAATTCTGCCATACTGCTTGTGCCATCTCTTTCCAGTGTGTTGCTAAACATCATAATGGACAGGGGGAAGCAATCAGTGCTATACTGTACAGGGCTCAACCATGAGGGTTACCCTGGCAATGCAGAACTGTGCTGATGGGGAGGACTGCGCTGCTCTACATGAGGACTGTGATGCCAATGCTCCTGAGGGCAGAACAAAGACTTTGACTGTTGGGCCTCCATGTAGTTTAACACTCTTCTGAATGTCAAATGAGTTTGTAAGAGACATGGAAATAGAAATTACTCTGTGCTAGATTAAATCACTTATCCATGAAACTGAGTGTGTCTTACAGTATGATCTTGGAAGCAAAGTGCAGTTTCTTTTCCTTTGGCTCAGCCATAGTCAAATATATCTGTAACATCCTGAAGGTATCATATATAGAAATATTTTGAAGGCAGAACGAATTTTCCTGACTTCATGTTGTAGACACATAGCTATGGGAACTGCTGCTGTCTGAAGTTGTCCTATGTGTAACCTAATTGACGAGAAGTCCCCTTCCTTACAGTTTGTGTTGTGAATTTATACAGGGATATTTACACTTATGAACCCATATAAGCTTGTGCACAATCAACCAGCTAGGAAATATGTGATGTATGTGTTTATAAACAGCTTCAGTTTGTTTGAAATACTGTTTGCATTAGAACACCTTCAGAAAATGGGTCTCAATTAAGAGGTTTATAAAGCCACAAAGAAATGTCAAAGTAAAAGGTGGCCAGACACTTCTGAGTGGCAAAGAATAAAAGCAGACTGCCATTTTTGTGCAGATAATGACAGCTTGAGAACAAGAAAAAAAAAGGAATAAAGAGTGAGTTTCTCCGCTACACTTTTCAGCAAGATGGACATTAGGCACAGTATGCTCCAAAAGGCCAACCTTAATTGAAAGCCAATTTGTAAAGATCTTATATATTTTGTAACACCAAGAAATTCTTATTGCCTTGTAATCTTTTTAGACTGCCATCCTTAAGTAAAATGAGTATGGCTTTTTTTTCATTCAAGTAATTTGTGTTGAAGAGGAGCCTGATTTTCTGCTTTGTAGAGTTGTAATTTGAACATTAATGCAAATCCCTACAACTGAACAGAATCACGGTTTTGTGAAAGTATGCCAGAGAACAGAATCTGTACAAATTAAAAAAAAACATGTGTAGAGTTATGTAATTTATGACTGTGGATTCTGATAAAAAACATTTCCAAGGGCCACCTTGAGCTTCTTAGATTTTGATTTTGTATAATATGAAAAATAATTGGAAATAATTTAAAAGAATTGTGCTAGGCAATCTTCAAAAGTCAGAAAACATTAAGGTTTTTAAAAATCTTTGCATCATGTTTTTCCACTTTGTACTTCCAGGGTAATTTGTTGAACAGGAAGGTAAATCACGTCTGTAAACAACCACTGAATACCAATTCCTCTCTTGTGCTCTTAGCATTAAAAGTTCTTAAAATACCTGGGCTATTATTCACTCTCTTTGCTGGCATTGTTCCTCTGGATGTTGAGTTGGGAATATCTCTTGAACTGAACAATTTATAATTGTGATAGTGTTGAATGCTATGCACATTTCATTGTAAAACATGACCTTTTACAATCCTGACCTTAGCTATGCCATTTTGAGATCAGGAGCTGTGCAGAAACATCTTGCCTCAAGACAAATAGAGATACGCATAAAGACTGCCAGAGCTTCCAGGCAGAAGTAAGTGGCCTAATGCTTCTACTTCTTGGAGATGCAAAGTACTGCCATCACTTAGCTCTCTGGTGCCTGCTTTAGGAGATTTTACATAATATTGTCATACTTAACACTAGCACTGAGTAGGATCTCTTTTACTTCCACCTCCACTCTTGCAAGATGGAGCCTCTGGGCTGTGTAAAACCTGGGTGTCCTGATTGCTGATCTCTTTCTGTATGATAGTCTATAGTATGTCAAATGCAGTGCTGTTCTTTAAATACAGACATTTTCCCTGTAAGATATTTCTTGCTGAGCCAACCTTGCCTTGCTCTTACCTGTTCAAAGCTCAGGGGAAATTAGCCCTGGAGTTGATTAGGATTGATGAACCTTGTTTGCACAATAGCCCCAAATGCTATTAGTATCTTTGACATGATGGGTATGAAATGTCACATGATTTCCTCCCTGCAACCTCTTATTGTTTTGTAAGTACAGGTGAAAAGAGCAGTTTTCACTGACATGACTCATTCTGACCAACATTGTATGAAGCATTCAAAATTTTTTGACTGTGTGCCAATCTCCTATTGATTAGATTTATTAAAGCAGATTAAAGTTTAAATTAATTTTAACAAAAGTTGTTATTGTTGTTTAGGCAGAGCTTTTCTCTGAGATTTCTGACGAATAACATTGTATCAAATTTTTCATTTACTAGAAAGGAAAAATCAGACATAGTAACAAAAAAGGAAAAAACCCCAATATTTAATGCTGTTCTTTGTTGAAGAATGACCCTAAAGACTAAGATTTTAAATTACTATTTCTTTGTATGGTTTCCTAGGGTGGCTGAAATTTCTGTCACTCCAAAGGGTAGCAATTTCAGTTTACTTATTTAATTGTTATAGAATTAAACTTGCTTCTCCCCCACAATGGAATTTGATAAAGCTTTTACTAAAAGTAATACAATGGAGTAATAAGGTCATGACCAAACTGTCAGAGAGTATGATTTTCTTCTGTACTGGAAGCCATTAGGGAGGAAGAGGAGTCTGTGCAAACAGATAAGATGTTAAAGTTATGGGCTAGAACTCTGACTGTGTGGTTGAATCTGCTAATAAAGACCTGAAGAGATGGAAGGTAACTTGCATTGTGGCACCACTTAATGCTCAGTAACACATTTTTCTTCCTTTGCTTCTTAGCTCCTGCAATGCAAGGATTTGTTTGGAAATTAATTAAATTCTGATAGTTGTTAATGGTTAAAGTAATTTCAGAGAATGTAAATTATTTATTTCTCCATGGATACAGGAAAGCTATTCATATGAATGTAATTTTCTAATTAAATTATAAATAAAATATTATTTCAGTTGAAGAGAGCAAATAGAGTTGCTGGATTTCAACCAAACCAATACTTGCAGAATTCTATTGTACCAATTACCAAAAGAAGTAATTTGTATCATTGTAGGATGTTAGTTTTAATGGCATTGTGTTTTCTTTCGTGTGATGAGATAATTTATTGTAACATTTTGTAGAAGTAAACCAGGTTTATAATCTATAATCTGAATATGGCCATACCATACCACCTTGATTTCTTATTGTCTGTGCTTTGTTGTACTGGTTCTTAATAGGGATCACACGTACTTTGGTCACGAAAACATTCTGGTCCCTGAACATCTTAATTTTAACACTGCCACACTAGGAAATGCTGTCACTTTGGTTGTGTCATTATTTGTATCATAAAGTAAGGTTAGTAACAACTATGGTAAATGAAACATATCAATAACAAATACCTATATGTGTGTGGAGATTGGAGAATGTGAATCTTCCAATTTCCTTAGTTCTGAATCACCTGTAAGGAAAAGAAACCTGTGAACTACTCAATGACAAGAGAAATTCTTCTGGTAAGTTTTATATTCCTTACGTACTTCAGAGATGAGCTGTATTCTTGTCTTTTGAAACTGTTTAGGTTAGCAACTTTCTTGCAGATGGAAATAAACATTAAAATATATATATTTGTAGTTATTCAGGGTATCTAAAATTCATTCCTGCTGCACATCAGTGTTGTATGTTGGCAGAGCACTTGAAATTTCCAGATTAAATACTACTTAGCTGGATACAATGACAAATACAATTAATAGTGATAAAAAGTCCTACTATAATCATCTTTTTTAACTTCCTCCAGTGCTGGAGACCACTAAAGCTTGACAGTAGATCAAAATGTGCCATCAGCTTTGTTGCAGTCCTGAACTCTTTGAAGAACTGGACCTATTTGTTTTTCACTCCCTCATGTCTGCCACTGTCCAAACATAAAATTACAGGCTGCTATGAGCTTTATAAATACCCTGCACTGTCTGATGTTTCTCACTGCTATGCAGTAAAGCTCTGAACCATCATGAATCTCCCATAACTTGGGGTCTTGACAATATCACAGGAAGTGCTTTGTAAATAATGGTTTTATTAGCTATTTGATATAACAACTTTGGGGACTCTCCTGCATATTTGAAAGTAGTATAGTTGCTAGATGTTGCATTAAGCTGTGAAAAGTCTTAGCTTCACATCAAAATTGTTCACAGTGTAACAAAATAATCATGTAATGTGCTTCACAGTGGAAAATATTCTGAACATTTAACTTTAGTTTTCATTGTTTGGGCAGTATATTGAGTTGTTCAGCCATTAGCAAAATGAAATTCACATTGATGTTATTAATATTTTACTTAGGTAGTGAATGATTAAGAAGCAAAACATTTGGTTGTTTTTAATCTCTCTTTGATGGGGCTTTTGATTAACATATTTGTAATTTGGTTTGATATGCAATTCTCTTTTTCTGCCATAAGGCACTCCAAAATAGTTGGATTAAAGGTAAAACAAAATGAAATGATGGCCAGTCTGTTGCAGCAAAACATTTTGTACCCAAAGATGACATGAAAACCTAACACTGAATCTGAGTTATTCTCTGTGTCACTTTTATGTTTGCTGTCACACAACTTCAGAAACGTAATTCCCCTTCTAGGTAAATTATTTCTTATTATTCTGCACAATGTGCAATACTTTCTGTAACTAAAACATCTCTTTCAATGACACCAGTAAGTAATTTGATGCACACTGGTCACACTAGATCAAGGCCACCTTCCATAGGCTCAAGTTTTATAGTTTGTATTTCATTTTTATTTTGAAGGCAGGATTGATGTAACAGAGTAAATTCACTGTCATCTCTTTGTTATCCATAGTAGTGAGGCTGATGGTCTCCTGAAGATGAAAGAAAAAGCAGCCAAAGCAGACATCTATAGGGTGCTTGGGAGATAATGATATGCAGACGTCTGATATGGACGAGGACCTCAGCTTCTGGCTGCAAAGCTCTGTAGGTCCATGAAGGTTCCATGAAGATCTCCCTTGTGGCACGCCAGGAGGACAAGGACCACAGGGGTAATGACTGCAAGCTGCCCTGCTGTTCAAAGCTTTTTGCTGAAGACCCACTGTTCTGTAATGGTCTGCTCTGCGGCACTTTGTCTCAGGTTCTCCCTCCTCAACCCTACCTTTCACAGGGGAAATAAATTATTTTCTTAGCTGCTGAATTTCAGTATTTCCCCTGCAGAACTAAGTTTTAACTCTTGCCTTTTTTGTCTCCTCACTATTTTAGTTCTTCAGTGTCTTTTAATTCCCCATCCATTAGTGTTTGCCCCCTTCTCTTCAGGGAATCCCACATGAAATGCTCCCATTTATTCTGTTTTCTGGACTCTCTTGTGCTTCCTTAAAATTTTCTATGTACCAGTGCTGATCCTCTTCCTCTCTCCTTTTCCTCCCTCACTGCTGACTGTATAATTGTGTTTGCTGTCCCACTGGTTAGATCCAGTACCTCTGAACCTCTTTTTTAACTTCTGCTTCTCATTGGACATATCTTGTATTGAACTCTGACTTCCCTGCAGATTCTGCCTGTCTATAAAACAGGCAGTTTTAGGTTGAGACATCCTTAGACTCAAGTACTGTTTATTTTCTCTCCTGGTCTTCTCTCTTTCTGGCAGGGTTTTTTTGTGTCACTGAACCACATCAGCAACATGGCTTGTTACAGAAACGTACTTTCCTGTGCACTATGCAGTGTTTGAAAAATTAATCATATGAACAGGTACAGAAGTCAAATTAGTACTCACTAATGAGTACAAGACAACGTACTTAGCTATGCAAAGAGGCTGCAATTATCAGCTACTGCAAAAAATTTGCATAGCTTCCCCTTAATTAAAACAAACCCAGCTCAGTTTGTGCTCTGAAATTCCTAGCATTGCTCATATCATTGGACATACTTGGCTTAAAATTGCCTTTCATGTCTTTTATGGCTGGCTTAACATCTTTTTTTTTTTTCTTTCCTTCTGCCTAAATATATAAACAGAAAAATGCAACATGTTTAATTACAGAAATTCTTGATAGTTTCTCCTTGCTGCTATTGAGTTTTTCTTTTGTAAATGTATTATTTCTCTACTTAAATTGTGGTATTTCTTGCTGAAGTTACCAAGGAGGTTAGTAATCCAAACTTAGTTATCCAAATCATGCCTTACTGTTAGTCTGAAAAAGTGTTGTTTAGTTACATGCTGGATGGTATGTAACAGACTAAACATTGGGAAAGCATGTAAATCTTACCACACAGTACTAAAAATAAGAATTAAACTATCAAATTTGGGCATTCTGTAGGGAGGGGCATGAAAAAGTGTACTTTCAAGATGGAATCAAAGCTTGAGAATGTAACATTTGGGTAATCAAGACTTCCTTATAATTTATGTTAATACTAAAACCCCAAATGTGAATGTAAGTCTTCATGCAGAGTTCCAGCTTACTGTATTTTTCTTTTGTAGATTTTCAGTGTGTATTAGACAGGCATTCAGTCTCATGCTTATTATAATGAGTTTCTTTTCCACTGATATTTTAATAAATATTTTATTAGATATAAGACTGTGATTTGTACCTATTAAGATTGATCAATTGGTGGGAAATTGAAAATGTGACACAACAGTACTTTCTCCTTTCAATTGTATTGCATTGAATAATTTTAATATTTCATATTCCTTCCATTTATAATGTTGCAGAATACATTAAAACCCCAATGAACTCTGCATTTTTATGCCTAAGTAAATGTGATAATTCTCTTAGAATCAAAATGAAACTTAATTATTGGCATTATTTTTTAATGACATGGAATAGTGCTGCTACAGTATCATTCTATTATATTTAACATATTGTTAAATTAAGTTCTGAAATTTCTTTTGTTGCTGGAAAAAACCTTGTAAGAACAGAATAGAAATCACATAATTTGGGAAGACTGTTTCAATGTAATCTTCAGACACCATATGCAATTATTTGAATGCAATTATAATATTTATAACTATTAATAATATTCAGTGATAATAAATCATGTCTGATTCAGATGAAGCTTCACTGTACTCCATGAAGGTCCACGTGCAAAGAAATAAAAGTAGGAGAAGGGAAAAACCCCCTTTAAATTGTCCCTGTATTCTTTTGAACTGTTTTTAACAGCAGGTACAAGATGTTAGGATTTGAGATTATATTTAAACAGTTCTTTAATGAAACAATTTTTTAAGGCAACAGACACAAGCTGAATCACAGGACATTTCATATGAATAGGAGGTAAAACCTCTTTACTGTGAGAGTGACAGAGCACTGTAGTAGCCTATCCAGAGAAGTTGTGGAGTCTCCCTCCCTGAAAATATTCAAAACCAACCTGTACATGATGCTGAGCAACCTGCTGTGGGTGAACTGCCTTTGTCGGAGGAGTTGGACAAGATGATCTCCAGAACTCTTCCAACCCCCGCCATTCCATAATTCTGTGATTCTGTGAAAGTTTTGAAAGAGACACTATGAAAGGACATGTTTTACCAGCCTGATGTTTTTGATAGAAAACTGCAAGCTAATGGTTCACCAGCATAAACCAGTCCTACCTCACAGCAAATAAAATGTCATCTATACCTTTCATATGGCTAGTTGCTCTGCTGATGAATAGAATAGAATCATGCTAACAAAAAATTTAAGCATATGTGAAGTCTCAACACCTACAAATAATTATTATATGTATACAGGAAGCATGTGACTGCCCTATAGAAGCTCATGAGAGAAGCTAGGAACAGCTGATGATTGTGATGGTGAAGAAGGTTAATAAAAAAGATCCTTATTCATTCCTGTAATAAAGAAATGTTAAATGCTTCCTAAAAGTTTGGGGAAAGCATCAGTAAAAGCAGTGAAGAGTATCCCAGGAAGTTGACTTATTCTATGCAATAAAGTGAAGGAGGAAAAAGTTGAAGAGATGAAGAGGAAACAAAAAAGTACAAGGTTTTATCCATTTATGAACAATTCAAGATCTTGAAAGAATTTTAGCTTTGATTGAAGATAAGAACAAGGAGAGCAAATGTCATTTGAAAGGCTAGAAAGCAGGCCAGAATTGCTTCCTTTTATTTATTATTCCTTTAACCTGAGGAAGATAGCTCTAGAAACATCAACTAATGAAAACCAGAATTTTTCACTGGATCGCTGATTTGGATGTAAATTAGTCTGTATTTCTGACTTCTTATTTGTATCTCCACACTTAGAAGAGAAAACAATATTATCTGAATTCAATATTTTTGTACCTTATGTTGTGAGTTTCTATTCTATCATTTTCTATTTATTTTTCTCTTTCCGTGGTTATAACCTACCTTTTTCCTAGTGGCATAAGAGGTTTTTAAATATGTTAAAGAAAACTGTGCAGTTTTTGATGTATATGATAGCCCAAGTGTAAATCTTACATATTTAAATACAGTACTAAAAAGATTTTAGATAAAGTACCATGATTGGAAGATTTTTTTCATATTAGTCTGATTATGAAATTTGTATGATAAGACACTCTAAGTTGTAGATGACTAACCTAGGATTTAGAATTGAGGTTGAATCGATAAACCCACATTTCCACTCTCACTCCCTCAAGCTGAAAATTGTATAAGAAGAAATTCTTCCATGAAGTTATTTTGTCATCAAAAGTGGGATCTCATATTTAAAATTACTGCTCTTTTCTTTCTTCCTATGTGTATGCTGTTACAACTCTCCACAGAAGTTTTTAAAGCATCTCTTCCCTGCTGGCACCAAAATGCCAGTCTGAATGTTTTTGCCCTTCAAAATTTCTGCAGGGCGAGGCATGGCTATATACATATATATATGTGTGTTGGAGCCTTTCTTAGCTGGTCAAGGTATTAACTCCACAAGAAAAGGTGGAATTAATTGCAATTAAAACTTCAAGCTAAAACCTCTATCATTTCTATCAGGTCTTGCCTTTCTTGCTGTTATTATATAACTGATGTTTGGTCAATTTTTTAACCTTGCATACAAATTTCATTATAACCACCACTTTCAGGCTACAGCTCACCCCTGTGGTACTTTGAAGCAGTACAGTCGCGGAATTAATGGACAACTTTGGAAGGACTTAAGCTCTCTGTATTTAGATTGGAAGTGTTTACTTCAAAACATGAAGATGTAAAGCTATCAAGGTACAATAAAACAGAATAACACTGTGAAAATCAAATCCTTAGAACTGTTGGCCCAAGTGCTGGAAATCAGTTGTGCTACAGTGGGCCAGCCAAAACAAGAGAGTGTTACAAAGGGACAAAATTGTGTGTCAAATTAAGTAACCTAATGATTTCTAAATGTCAAAATAATTGGGTTTTATAGATATATATTTAAATAGAAATCTTAAAAATTTCACAGGGGATTTGAATATTTTGACTATTCTGGAAAATCTGTAAGCTCTTGGTTGTCAATGTTTAAAGGGCATATCAAGCCAGAAATTAATGTAACCACAGTACATTAAAGCCATTCAGGGTTGCTGCTCTTTCTCAACGGTTTTTTTCCCTCCAGTGAGTTATCAACCTTTACATAAGGAGGAAAAAGAGAAAACATTAGATTCATTGTGTGTATCCAAGTGTTTCTGAGTCAGAAAAAAATAGCAAGATAATATTTAGAAGTTGGAAGAATGTAGAGGTGGAGCACAAATATTCCACCTGAATCAGACACTGCAAAGAGGAAACTGAGAAATTTTAGTCTCTTTTTAAAATATGTTTATCTATCTGGCTATTAATACTGATGGCAGCTTCTATAATCACCAGGTACTTTCTCTGAGAAATGGGTGAAGTTAAATGAAGCTTTCCTTTGCAGGCATGCTACTGAAAGATTGCATTAGCTATGGATTGAAAGTGATGTACTACACTGCAAATGACACAAGTTTCTTAGATAGTTCTTTTGAAAGAAAAATTAAGACAAATGAATATTGTAGCAGACCCTGAAAAAGACATAAAATTTGACATTGTCTTAAGCATTTACAAAGAGAGCATATACCACTTTCATTCTAGCAGTAAGTAGGAAGGCTTTTGTGCTGTGAAATAAGCATTTTTAAGTACAGTTATCTATTTATAATAGGTAAAATACCATGTTTTCTCCTTCTAGCTTCATGCCATTTTTATGTTTCTTAAAGTAATAATAGAAAAAATAGAATTATTTTGAAATCATAAACCTATATTAATAAAGCCAGTGGGATTTTAAGCATTCAAACTCCTTTAATTTTACTGGAATTTAATAAATGGTGCCACTGAAAATATGTGCTTCATAGAGTCATTGAATATCTGGAATTGGAAGAGACCTTAGAGATCATCCAGTTCTAACCCCATGTTTCATGTGTTTTAAAATGTATGAAAACTAATCATACTGATTTTTTATGACTGCTGTGTCATGGATTGTACATTATATGGTTTTTAACAAGAGTTAGTATTGCACTTGAGGGTTTTACAGAAAGGTGGAGGCATAAAAATATTCCTGAACTCCTGTGTCTTTGACTGAGAAACAGTCAGAGCAAGAAGACAAGAAATTAGGCAAGAAATGAAAGTATGAGGAAATACATGAGATGGTAGAACATTTGGGGCAGTAGTAGAAAACCTAATTGAGGGAGAAATGTATTAAATCTTCACAGTTGTTTGTGCTAGACTAATAGTCTTATTCACCTACTAGTGTACCTCTGTTCCTATATTGTATTTTATATTATATAAATCTCCAAGGAGATACAATTGCATCCTCTATGCTGTGTTGTCAAGTGCCACCAGTTTTGCTCTTCCAGCCTGAACTTTCACATGATAGCTTCTAAACCACAGCCTTTCTTTTCATGGCAGCCAGCATAGATGGGTTTCAGCCTCTAAAGATGAAAGCAAGCTTGGCAGGAATTAAAGAAGTCATTTGTATGAGATGGTGGTGTATTACCAGCCTTGTTACAAAATGTACAAATATTGTCATTGAATATTAATTGCCATTATAGTGTGGTATATTTTATTGGTGGAAAAAAAAAGGGTTCAATCTTTACTATCCTAATTGCATCACAAACCCATGCTGGAAGACTGAGGACTATGCAGTGTGAAGAGATTTTCCCCTGTAGGTGCTGTGTGAACTAAGTTTCCTGTAACAATTGTACCCTGAGTGAGGACTTCAAGCAACATCAAAAGAATTTATACTTTTCTACACAAGCTAATCATGGCAACTGAAAAACATTCAAAATGTTTGTTGCATTAATTTTTATTGTATTAGTTGTGTTAATGATCCTCCTGCACCTTTTACCATCTGTGCATTTATCCCTAATAGAGAAAAAAACCCAGTATAGATCCTGTGTGTTCCTTTTGTATTTTACAGGATAGTTGAAATGGAAGTTACATAGTGTACTTACATGGTGCATGGCATTTATGGATTAAAAAGGTGTATCATTGTAAAATAAACCACCAGTTTTTATAACCTGGGGGATGGTTTCTGATAGATGCATTCTGAGTTCATGTCCTCAGAAGAAAAGACTAATTTTAATGATAATATGGACAATAATAAGATTGGAAGAGACTTGATTTTATTGAGAGTTCCATGGTAATAATATTCTTGTGAGAATTCAGTAAGGATTCATAGAAAAGTTTGGGGGGTTTTTTTGAAAAACAGTTTTCATTCAACTAGCTAAAATGTATCTGTTTGGGTTAAATATATGCCAATTGTTGTTTATGAAAATTTCTAACATTAAAGTTTGC
>JAOXXN010000375.1:484650-499146 GCA_026770055.1 Myrmophylax atrothorax
CACTTAATATGCTCCCTTAAAATCAGAGAAACTCAGCAGAGACTACATGATTCTAAAATCCTCTAAAATTACACTAACTTCTTAGGCATCACCATCTTAAAATACATGGACTGATCTTGAATCAAAGACATATTGAGATTATTAATCAAACCGGTAATGACCAACATCTACTTTGTGTGTATAATGGATGGTCCAAGCAAGAAGATTTGCTGTCCTATCTGTACTTAGCTAGAAAATATAATCCACCTGGCTAAAAAACCCCGGCAGAATACCATATCATCTATTTCTTGGGTAAATACGTGTTGTTGATTCAACTTTTAAAAAGAGTTAAAGATTGAGAAATTAGCTTGCAAAAGTTCTAAATTACATCATGACTGAAGAGTTTGTAAGTTTTCTATTTTTCTGAAGTTTACAGAATGACACAAGGCTATATATTTATAGCTAATATTTTTGAAAATAGATTTTCTGTACTAATGTTTTAAAATATACTATTATTAATTAACTATTTAAAGTATCTGATCTTAAATAGGTCCAAAATTTAAGAACTTACTAATTTGGAAAACTGTAAAATGAGGTAACTCAGTATAGATTGAATTGCAAAAAATCTATGTGTAGGACTTTGGTGGTAATTTCTAAGAAATCTTTCTACATGGGTTATACTGTAGTTAAAAATAGAGAGAAATACTAATCAAGTAAACATGTTTTTAGCTACTTTTTGAACTTTAAAACTCTTGAGGTGTTCCTTTGACTAATTAGTTCTTCTTCTGTCCCCAGGCTGGCTATTGTAATTTTGAATTCTGTTGAAATTGCAGGGGATGTTATGTACTGCTGGTGTTGCAGAGAAGAGCTCCGAAAGAGCAGTGCCGTGGCAGATGTCTATAGGAGAGATTCCATATGGGTTATCTTTCCTCTTGGAATAATGGAAAATTAATCCAATTAACTCCAACTCTATAATAAAGCAGGGAGAGAGAAATCTAAGGTTCTCAATATCAGTTAATATCTAACTCTCAGGGATAATGCAATTTTTAAACTGCCTGCTGTGATTAAATTTCTTCCCCTGGAATACCTGTTCCAAGAAGATTCACTAAGACAGTTAACATTTGCACAGATGACAGCCTTCCAAAAGCCAACATAGTCAAGGAGACTTTTAATAAAACTTTACTATTGGTTATAAGGGTATGCAAATATGGTATGTGTGTGTGTGTTTGTGTGTGTTTGTTTAGAATCCAACAGAAGCTAACAAGTTTATGCTTCCAAGGAAATATATTGCCTTGTCTAGCTACTAATCTTCAAGAAATATCAAATATCCCAATTTCAGTTATTGTTTCAATAAAATTTGTGTATCAAGGAGCAGCAACGTGTTGTTATGAAGCTGGTATATTACAAAAAACTACTAAGAAGTGGCACAAATTTACAAATATTTTGAAGGAAAAGAGTACATTACAGGTCATAAATCATCTAGAATATAAAAGATCATTGAAAGAGAGAAATTTAATGAACAAGAATATGGTGAATTCCGCATTCAGAAAGAAGGTAACTTACTAATCTAGTATTATTTACCAGTCAAGAAAAAGAATTGGGAATTAAAGATATATGCATAGATGGAATCACTGTGAGAAGCTTAGTTTTATATGTAGGAGCAGATCTGAGAGGAGATTGACAATTTACATGTCTTGTAAATCTGCCATAGCTCAGAATGCTGTGAATTTTTTAAACTCTAAAACCAAATTTTCCTGGCTTCCAGCCCTAAATAAAATTTACTGCAATCAGAATTTTTGAGTACTGTAAAATTATTGCAGATATTTTTAACTGAATGCTAGAAAGACTCCTGTTCCTAAATTCTTCCATGTTGTGGTGGTTTTGAATGGCTTTTCTACTCTTCAGAATATACTTATACCTTATTGTAAGCAGGTGAGTTTCATTTTTTAATTTCATATTTATTATATTTGGCATTTGAAACCCTTGTTTTTTGGTAACAAAATAAATATTTATTGAAGAAACAGACTGTTATAATTTCTGTTGATGCATGTGCCAGGATGTAGTGCCCTTCACCACTCCAAGGCATTCTGAGGTGTAACAGTATAGTTAATGCTCATATTTTTGAGCTCTTTTTAGTTTCTTCTGTTTGCTTAGAGATTACAGGCTTTGCTTTGTAGCCAATTCAGCTTCTTGAAAACAGATTGTGCTTATTCTGCTTTTGATGACAATAAATACATTAAAAGTTGCAATCAATTGGGTGGCTCTCCCACTTAGCTTAGCAATTCCTTGCAGAAGGGTATTAGAAATTAGAATATCAGTATGAAGTGGTAGTATTGACTTTTAAAATAATTAATGGGATAAGACTGAAAAGTCTGAAAGTCTGTCAGCATGCCATATTGATGTAGATAAGGTCTGCAGTGCCACTCAGACTAGGAATCTTCTTATTCCCTTCCTCTTCAATACTCTATTTCAGAAGTTCTTTGCTTTGGGATGTTTCTATGATTCCCATTTCCACAGTAAAAAGCCCTGCTGCATTCAGGAAATGCTGGAAAGCATATTGTCAGAGAACTAAAACAGTGTTAAAGCTGGAGGACTGTAGTCTAGAAGTTGCTAAAGCTTCAAGTCCTGTTCTGATTAAAGTCAAGTTTTAAGCACAGGAACATTAGGAGAGGGAAGGATATACACCCATATTTATGGCTTCCCTATAGCACCACCAGAAGATTTGGGTGTTGGATATGGCAAGGCAGATGGGAATTTAACCTGTTTCAATTATATATGCTGAATGGTGAGTCGGGAGCACTGAGGAGAACAGACCACCCTACCACCCCAGTTCAGCAAATTTAACTCAAGATTTTCTGGAGGAAACAATTTAGAGGCTAGTATTATAAGTAACCTAATTATACTATTTGGAAAGTAAGATGTTTACTTAGCAGTAATTGGCTGTAGTTTTTCTGTTCGTTCATTGTATTAAAATAGTGCTGGAGATTCTTCTAATGCTGAGGTTAGTACCTCTCTATACCAACTGTATTGAACCTAAAAGAAAATAAATGGGACAAAAGTTATGAAAAAAGGACTCAAACACTGTGGTTTTTTCTACATAGGATGACCAAAAACTTACTCATGGCTTTTTCTTAAGGGATGTAGGATTTTTATTTAGTGAGGTTTTTAACTACTGCACTGGTATGATCAAGACATAGCATGACAAACCATATTTTTTTAATGAATGTAGAACTGCAAATGCACTTTATTAGAACTCTAAAGTTCTCTTATTACTTTTAACAATTTTTACATATCTTGTGTCTCTTGCATGAAAAGCTCCGCACTGAGTAATGAACAATTCTGTGTTGGTAAAATTCTCATGCATTTTAACCAGAGAAATTGAGAGATACATTGCGCAGTATCTGCCTTGTATTTCAAACATTAAGAGTTCTATATTCCATAATCTTTACATATGCTATTGAAATGTGATTCTCTGTATTCAAACAACTTTTTCAAATAAAGCCATTGTAAGGCAGAAAGGTAACACTTCTTAGGTAAAGCTTCCTGCTAGCGTGAATGATTTTGCCTTTAAAAGTTCTTTCATAATACTCAAAGAAAATTATGCTTTTTCTTCTTTGTCTCCATTTCTCCCTGAAGACCTGTTGCCCTTTACGTCTCTAAACACACATTTTTCTTTCATAGTTCATGCTCTTTATCTAACCATCTGTTCTGCTTTCTAAGCTCTGTTTCCCTGTGCATTGTGTCATAAAACTCAAAGTAGGAAGAAACAACTTGCAGAGTTGGACAAATACACTGGTAAAAAAGTGGTGTTTTGGGTGGCATTTTCCACATATTTGCAAAGACTCTTGGTAGCTTACAGTAATTCTAAATTGATTGTAGTCAGAGTTCCTTTTCCTTCTTTTCTGAATGTGAGAGTAGAGAAGACAGTTGGCACATTTTAACACAGTTGAAGTTCATTAATTTAAGAAATTTGAGGGCTACTTCCATATATTCCTACTACATTGCAATATCTTGTGATTACAGGCTTCCCTCAAGTGGTCATATCTGGCTGTTGGGTGTCATGTCCCTGCCATAGGACAAAAGGCATTAAGTCTTAGAATATCTTCAATATTATTTTTCTGCTTCTCCAAGGGCTACCTTCCCCTGGTCTTCTGCTAGCAGCTGAGAGAGGAACAGGATCTTCCATATAAGAAATTGGTATTTGCCTCCAGGATACTGCGCACTCCCTTTGTTTCTATGTATGCCTGTGTTGGGAACAGAGGTGGGGAAAGGAATATGCATACAAGTCTTTTCTTGATTCCCAGCTTAAGAGTACTGTCTTCTCCAGGTTCACATCCAGTTAGCTGTTGAATGATTTTGGTGCTGGACTAATAAATTCATGACGGGCTATTCAGAAGTCCTTGTGTGAGGTAGTTGTACTCTAGTGGCCTTTTCCATACAGCACACCTTCATATTCCCTTCTCTGGATGTAGCATCTAATTCAGCTTTACCTGAGGAAGCCCAAAACTTTAGCAAATATTTGAGCTGCACCTGGAAACTTGGCAAGAGAAATGAATTCAAAAATGTTTCTTAAACTGAGGCTGAGATGACTGATGAACACACAGTAGTTTTGCAGAAATTTTTTCATTGCTTTTTATCTTAGAGACCAGTAGAAAGATTGTAGAAAGAGAATAAACTAGGTAGTTGATCTCAAAGCCAATTTTAAGGCTAAAAAAGCAACAAAAAAAAGAATTATATGGATTTCACGTAAGCCTATGAATGTTTATATGCAGTGTGTTGGTACTTACCATTTCAAATATTTTGTGGGGGGTTAGGACACAGTACCTTCTAAAAGAAAGTATTCTTTGATCATGAAGTTTTAGTGCACTTGTCTATGGCTTGCACTCTTAGAGAGACTTTAGGCTGACACCGCAATGTGAATCTCCAGATTTGTGGGGGACAAAATGGCCCACAGCTGCAAGCGCACTTTGGGTGTTTGCATGCTGACACTGCCTGCAGAAACAGATGTTTAATTTACATCAGTTGCTTTTAATCACACCATCCAACCCTGTTCCCTGCTGTGTAAGGTATTGGACTGGCCTCCCACTGTAGTCTATGACCCATTTTTTGGGTAGTATTGTTCATACAGTGTCCACAGCTCCTGTTTAGATCTGCCCTCCGGGGAAGCCTCTCACTTCATTGGAACATCCTGCACATGTTTCTTGAGCTCTAGATTTTTCTTTTTTTTTTTGAAAAGGATGATCATTTATGCCTTCCTTTACAGAAAATGTCAGGAGAGAGGCATCCATTGTGGCCTGTCATCTGGAAAGAATCTGAATTCATGCTAATGTGTTCTGGTAATGTATTGGCCAGAGTGACTTTTCCTCTGAAATTAAACTTGAGGTTTTTATTATGTTCTCCGCAGTTGTTTAAAAGTCTCTTTCTTATGTGGGTTTATTGTACTGCTCTGAACTGTAGTTAGTATGAAAGTGCTGTTAGAAGGAACAGTCTGACTTTTTGTTCTTGGCTTGCCTAGAGACGACTCATCTTGGAAATGTAGTTTGATAGTCAGTTTTGTGAGGTAAACCACATACATGACAAAAGTTTGTATATCTTGTACAGATGTTTATTGGATCTATTGTAATTTTTCTCTAGTTATTGGACCTAATGGCTGCATGACGTTTGAATTCTAATTTGGTTATCTGTAAGAACTGCAAATAAGTCTTCTAAAATGGTTTCTTAATTTTCATATACATTTCTTTTGGTTAAAAAAACCCTCAACAAAGCCTACTAAACAAATAAACAAACAAAACCCTAAAAGAAATGAATAAAAGATGAATATATGTAAATAATTATAGTTTCATTCCAAAAAAGCATTGAAAGATATTCAAAGGATAAAATGATGACACTATTTTTTAATTTATAGGTCAAACTGTCAAGTTTGAAACAGCTTTTACACCCCAAAAATTGTTTCTGTGTTTATTATTAGTGCAGTGTATTATAAGTAAGTTTTTAAACCCTTGTGCTCTCTGTAATGTATTGAATTATTACAGAATGGAGCATGAAAGTACTGCCACAGAGCAATAAGGAAAACCTAGGGGGTTTTGCCCAGATTTTTCTTATGTGTCTTTTTTTTTACTGTTACATTATATATTTCAGTTTTTATCTTTCCTTCCATAATAGACAAGACAAGAAAAATTTGAAATGGTGCCAAGGAACGTGTTGGTTAAACATGTCATGCATTGAGTCTTTAGTCTGTTCAGTTGGACTTAGTTCAGAGAACACTGAAAGAGTTAATGACTTGGAAAAAAAATTTCAGACATCTTGAGGTCAAAAATTTACATTCTATTTTCCTACTTAAACTGGAATTGGACTTTCAGCTTTGTTACTACAGAAAAAATGTTTAGTATGAAAATGGTTTGTGGGCTTGCAAAATCTTGATGTAGCAATACCTCTTCATGTAGTCCGTTCAGTCACTTAAGTTCATTGTTGCTGGATTCGGTTGTGATTCTGACAGCACTGCTCATTTTATGTAAGTAGTCTGGCTTCCTCCTTTTGCTGTCTAGGTAGGTGCCTGTCTATTTTTCTACGGCTACTTGTTATACACTCAACTCCATGATACAGGAATCTATCTGGAGCATTGCTTTTTGCCAGCAACTGTCACAGACTAGGCAAGTGTGTGGAGAGCTTTTAGGTGGAGAAATGGAATATTTTGATGTATTGCTGATCAAAAGATACAAAAAGCTTTTATTTACAACAGAGGGTGTACAAAAAGTTTTCATTTATGTACATGAAGCTATTGGTGAAAAAACCCTAGGTGGCTATTATCTGCCTGAGAGGAATAGCAAGATATTTGCAGCCTTGTTCAACCTCTCATTGTGAGATTTGCCAAAGCAAATGCTAACAGCTGACAGAGGAGAGGTGGAGCCTACTCCCAATCAGAAGTCAAAATCTTAGGGATTAGGTTTAGGAAAGGGGGAAAACTTGGCTGTTCTGCTTCCTGGACAAGATTTGAGATGAACTGTTCATTCATCTTCTGCAGCCTATTGCCATCAGTTCGAAGCAGAGAGATCCAGACTGTTCTGATGAGCATGTTCTTTTCAGCTGCTCTTGCTAAGAGTTTCTGTTACCAGCACCATTTCTGTAGCTTACCATTCCTCTGTAAGCAATAACCAGATCAGACAACAGGGGAAAAGTTGATAAGACAAGACAATCCTCACTTTTGTATTAAAACAATGTTCTTATGGGTCTGAGAAAAGAATCATATGTTCATCTGGCACTTTCTGTGTTTATGAAACTATTTGCAGTGTAAGTTAAATGTACATCTGAAATACAAAGTTGCAAAGTTTGGCAAAATACTAAAGAAAAATTAAAAATGAAGTCAGAAAAAGAAATAATGTATTCATGCTTTGGATAGTTGTACATCTGTTCTGCATATGGCATTTTAACAAAACATTCATTTTTAGTCATCCAACAAGTGCTCTAGTGCAGTGGTCTGCTCCTTTCTGTGTGTTCATGTAGACAGGTGTCCAGTATCGGTAGACTAGCCCATCTTTTAGTAGCCACTACATATTTATACATTCTATCATAATTATTCAATTAATTTTGTCTGATACTGCAGAACACTTTGCAGACTACTTCCTTTTGTCTTTACTCAAAATGTTGATTAAAGAAATTCTTTGTGATATATGTATGGGTACATTTTCTCCCTGTGCATTCTCTGTCAAGCTATAGGTTTCCTATGGGCATTAGTTTCTCAGCTTGGAGTGACTCTGACTTGCCTTGTTAAAGCACTTTGTTGTCAAGAGAAATACTGCTTTTGTTAGTGTGTTTCTATCATCATCATCATGGTTAGTCTTCCTGAAAAGAAGAATTATTTATCTAGTCAGCCATGGCTTGTTAAGATGAGAGAGAATGAAACTTACTTGGTTATAAACATGACCTTCCTACTCTGTAATGTAAAATCTCATAAAGAACACTAGTGTACAGACTTAGTTTTCTTGACAGCATCTGCCTAAATAAAAATCAAGCAAGATGCAAACTAATGCTGATCCTAATTTAGGGTGTTTCCAGCAAAAAGGTCAATCACACAAAGACTGATAAATCCCTCTTGGCCTCAAAACTGAGGTGGATGAGCCCCAATTACCTAGTACAAATAGTTGCTGAAATACTTAACTCCAAATCATGCCCGTAAATTATTTTGTACTGTGTTAGTTGTCACATGTATACCAGGTCATTGCCCTAAGTATACCATGGATTGCTCAGACATCGTCAAAGAAAATTGCATTCCAGCACTTGAAATTGTTCTTTGACACTGTTTAATTTGCTACCATAGGCTTAACACTGGATGGTTTTTATTTCCTTCAGACCTTAATACTGGAAGCCTGTATTCAAACAGTTCACAGTATTGAATGAAAACATTATCCTGGTTCAAATGAAGGGAAAAAAATATTCACAACAGAAAGATGAATATACACAAATTTGAAGTTTCACCAAGATTAAAAATAAAGTCAGCTAATGTTCATAGAATCATAGAATGATTAAGTTTAAAAGGTTGTCTTGCTTCCACCCCAGTGCCAATGGGCATGAACACCATGCAGTTGAAGAGGTTGCTCAAAGGCCCCTCCAACCTGGATTCCTTACAAGATTTTATCATGAAACACATTTTCCATGATTCTCTACATTAAAGACAGAGGAAACTATTTTGGATTGAAACAAGTGAAATGGACAAATATCTCCAGTTATTACCCTGTGTAATCTTCCAAATCTTGTTTTGTACAGAGACAGAAAGTTAAACTGGCAGTACTTCAGTAAAGAATTCTGCAAATTAAATAACCCCAAAACCTGACTGTTCTAGACTGTGGTTTCTTTTATCCTCCTTGATGCAAAACTGTCCCTTCATTGTAAACTGTATTTGTAATGGATGAGTGTCCAGAGATGCTGCCTGATATCTGTGAAATACAAATAATTTGTTGGAGGTTGAACAGAAAGTGATTTCACACAAAGCTGAATCCTTAAGAGGCTCAGAATCAATGTTCATCAGAGTCCAGTAACAAATGAGTAGGTGCTAAAAGTCAACATGGGCTAATTGTGCCCCTTGTGTTTGGAAGCAGCTGACCATCAACTGATTTGTAATTGGCAAACATTGCAGCTGATTTAATGCAGTCAGGATCCTGGATTTGCTAATCATACCTGATGGAGATAACTTAGAATTCAGTGAAGTATTAGGCCATAACTATTGCTGTAGGGGAATAAAGCTAATTGAAATAAATTATCTTTCATGTTGACTGGATTTCGTCCTCTTTGTTCTTGTTCTCACCTGCTTTCCAAATAGTATTACAATGTACAATATTGCAGTGTGTATATCCACAACAAGGAATATCAGCCTTCTTTTCTGTGAAAAAATTGTAAATCAGAATTCAATTCAAAGACTCAACAGAATTTCTTGGGGTGACTCTGGTACATGCAGAAACAGTGACAGGCAACAATAGAATAAAAAACCCCAACACCCCCCCAGCATTTTCTCTCTCTCTCTCTTTTTTTCCCCTTTCTTTTACTATAGAATGGGAAAAATAATATTAAACCCTGTGAAACAGGTTTGTCTTATTGTTAAAGCAATTGTAAGGTCAGCATGTTATTTTAATTATGGTTCATTAATCTGTCATAAAAGGTGTTCACGATTAAGGGTAGCAAATTTTATCTTTTTCTCAAGTACTGGTAATCTCAATTATATTTCCCTTATGAATAACTATTTTCTAAAAATTCTCAGTTGCAAAAAGGTTTAATGATATTATTAGTTCCAGGTACGGCACAGTATTGTCTAACTTTTAATCACTTCAAGAAAGTTGGAGAAAGAAATTGTATGTAGTATTAAATAGAATTGTCTTACACATTTTTAGAACAGATGTACTGTAGGGTGATGTGCAAAAGCAAACATCACAAAGCACACAGCTCTTCACACTTAACACAGTGAAAGCTGATCAAATAAAAATAAAAATGATACCAAAGAAATTAATGAAATGGAGCAATTTGCATCTACTGCTGTTTATTTCATAGAACATATGGCCTGTAATACAATGTATGTGACGGAAAGATTATTGTACATATTATGGAACACAAACAAACACATGTTCAATCAAATTCTCAGTTCTAAAGGAGGAGAAATATCATAATGATTTCTAAATTGAATAGGTTTCTGGTACACGCTGTGGATATATAACTTCACATTTTGACCCAGGCTAGTATCAGTAATCTTAGGGACCCTCAGGAATAGTCTGACAGCCGAGTGAATATGCCAATTTTGTTACTCTTAAGCTTTTGTTGGTTGGCTGTTTGCCTTTTTGTTTATTGACTTTTATTGTTTTGGTTTTGTTTTGTTTGGGTTTTGTTTTGTTTCCTTCTTTGTTTTGGTTTTTCTGTTTTAATGTCTGCTTTTTGTACATCACTCACTCTTCTAGAGATAGATTTTTGTTTTATAAGCATTAGGAGACAAGCATCAGATTATTAACCCTAGTTGAATTTTATATAATTTTAACTTGTGCTTCAATAATCTTGTTATCCAGAGGTTCATGTTATTTGAGAAAGTCCTCTATCTTTCCCTTCTAGCTGATATAATCAACACAGAATGGTTTATTCAAAACCATCCATTTCTTTGTAGCACATACTTGAATGTAACAGAATCCCTCAGGAACTTGGGACTTATTTTGGAAGTGAGCATCTGCCTGGAGTCTATCCTGTATCTCTCAAGGTTGGTTTTACTAAGTGTTTACTCTGATTCTGCTTACTATTGTTATACTATGTAACTCCATTTCTATTCTGAGTTGTCTCTTTGATTTTGAAATGCTGTGGTGGAAGGCGCAGTCTGGGTCTTGTACAGTTACCCAAGAGCCAAAGACTGTTTAAGATTTTTGTCTTAGTAGCCCTGCTACTATTAACAGGGGGCTGTAAATCAGAGACAAAGATGAAATCTCAGGTTTCTCATGAGAATAAAGTATGAATCCTATGGAAGATGATACTGGTGTGTTTCCAGTTGACCATCTTCTCAAAAGCACTTCCAATGTGGGCAAGTGCATCAGACCCAACATTAAAGTGAAAAGCACATCCTGAAAGAAAAACACAAAACGGGTCACTTCTGTAAGACTCTGTTCACATTGTTTGCAAAATGCCTCTACAATTATTTAGCCAGCATCCTGTTTACAGTGATGCTGCAGTCAAGATCATGTTGGGTTTCCCACTATTGATGATGTCTGTACTCTACTACGAAACAGCTTTTTATAACTTGCTTGTAAATGTAGGGGTTTATTTTATACAAATATCGGGGATAGTGCTTTCTCTCCAATTTCACGATCATCTTCCAGATGCAGATAGGTGCTGATTACAACATTTTTTTTTTTAAAAGCTGCATTGTAATTTGATTTTAATGGGAAGTTGATATGGTACCTCTTGGCACCTTTGAGCATTCTCTGAGCATCCTCCATACCACCTTAGTCTCCAGCTGCCTAAATAACTTTGAAAATTTGGCAGGATTTCTGTTCTTTGCAGCAGGAGAATCTTTTCACCACTGTAGCTCTTCTACAAGGTTTTAAGTTTGTGCTTCCAGTATTGTAGTGGAAAGATTTCCCTGGCAAAAGAAACTGAGACTCAGAAGTTTCCTCCACTGATCCCCAAGGGGAAAATTTTGTATGGCTTTGAGTTTGTAGCTGTATTTTTTTATAATCATTTCATGGACATTTTTATAGTAGTGGTGTAATAAACAGTTTCTAATTTGTTCCTGTTACCATCTCCTCCTTATGCTGCTGAAGTGCACAAGCAACATCAGTGCAACATGTCTGAGAGGAATTGTATTGAGTTACAGATACTAAAGCAAGTTCATGTGTTTAAATCTTTGCAAGAGCAGTTTTAAGTAAAGAAAATGCCCCCAATATCATAACACTACTTGCAGTAGGTTATCAAGAAATGCATGAAAGAGTCAGCAATTTGAGATGTGTCTCTTTATTTATAGACTTATTGTAGAAAAAGAGTAGTTGGGTACTGCAGGAAAATGCCAGTGCAAGCAGTACAGGGTTTTTAATGAAGGCTGTGCAACTTGGTATAGTGAAGGGTGTGAAACAACTGTGCTGTATCACATGAATGTTTTTTTAGGAAAAAGTCCTCAAATATGACATTATGGATTTCACTGTCACTTCTAGCCTTTCATTGCTTATTAATCAGCATTTCTAAAACTTTTGCACAATAATTTTGCACTAAAATTTTGCACAGTAGTGCCTTCTTGGCAAAGCTTAGCTAACTGACCCAGAAGGAGACATAGAGCTTTTGACATTTTATTAATTTCCTGGTGCTTATTGATTGTAGGAATATAGAAAAAATGTCTGGAAAATAAAAAGGTATATTTCACAGTAGTCACTTTTAATCTCACATAAGGGATATGCAGATGTGCCATGTTGGTATTTTTCCAGCACTGAACTTGCGCTCTCTTATGCTCAGTCAGTGCACTGCTGAAGCAGTGTACTCCTTGGTGCCCTCCAGCTGCCGAGTTGGTGAATGACAAACTGCACTATGAGCTAAGATGATCTGAGTAGTGAGCCATCACTTCCCTTGAACTTTAATAGTACTGTGGGTGATGACTACTCTGTACTGTAGGGTTGGGCTGATCGTAACCTTTTTACCTGTTTTGGCAGTGCTATTAAGTCTGATTGGGGATTATTTTAAAGATTCTGGGATTATTTCACAAATTGGATGTACAACATTATTTCTACAATAAACCTTAAGTCTGGAGGGTTCTTGTTGTTAATTTTTTTCCCCTATACATCTCTGTTGCATTGAGCAAAAAGGATAAGTGGTGTCATAATCCCTCCTACAGGGACCAGTGAGGGCAAAGTTTATTACATAAAATGACTTTGACTGGTCTAATTTCCTATGTTGTTAAATATACAAAGTGCTAAATGAAAACACAAATTTTCATGAGAATGCTAATTATTTTGACCTATACTCAATAGATTAATCAACTTGTAGAGATTTGCCTCTCAGTAAGGAATATTTGTTGCTTGTGACTACTAATTTTATGAATTTATGTTTTCGATTTGGTCTTGGTTAATAAATTTTATACTAAGTATGTTCACTTTGCAAATCAAACAATATTCAGCTACTTCCCAACAACAAGATCTAAACTCTTTCTGCAATTATATGTTTCACTTTCATGCATTTTCAGCCTGGACAGTGATCTGGAAAATATTTGGGTAACAAAAATCTGAATTTTTTTTGCTATGAATTGTTACACAGTTAATATTTGATAGATTATATAAAGAATAGACTTTTGCTCTCTGAAATTGTAATTTGTAGTAGCCTGATTGTGGTATACAAAGCAGCACCTTACCCTGTGTGCTGCAGTTTATGACTGGTACTGACCATAAAGTTAGACTGGTCAGACGTGACATGAAAATCAAGGTGACTGATTACTTGATGATTCTGAATGAACACAATTGAGCTAAATAAATCTCAACAGTAATTACAGAACTGTCATGTAGGGCAAACATGTATTGTGTATTTAAGAGCCACCTGCATTATGAAACAAAATAAGAATATAAGTTCCCATTTTATTCAGAACTAGGTTGTTAAACATGAGAGCACTAATAAAGGTTAGTAGATTTTAATTAAGTCTCTTTCCTAATTTTGTGATTCCAGAAAAATTGCTAAAACTATTGAAAAATTATCCAGCTGTCTAAAAAGTTTTAAGAAGAATTCCTCAGTGAGGCCAAGACAAAGTTTTTCAAGTTGTTACAGCTTATCACTAGGAAAGAATCCTGAACAGCACATCACTATCAGTGGCAGTGGCCTATCCAGAGGCTGAAAGCAGGAAGCTCCCACTAGTGAAATACCTCATGTATTGTGGCTTCCTTGGGGACTGTTGGCTGAGATTGGAGCTCTCTCCTTGGAATGACCCTTTCATGCCTTGATCTTGGTTTTTTTCCATGCTGAGTGATATTGAGAAGCCCAAGACTGTAACCATGCAGGGCACTGCAGGGTGAAACTATGGGACTCCAGCTTCAATCACTCAAACCTTCAGTCTATCCAGGGCATGTGGGCATGGGAGATAAGTAATAGATATGATAAAGCCTCAGCCTAGTTTTAAATCCTTCCCTTAGCTCATGCCCCATTACACTGAAAAAATCAGATATACATTAATAGAAAACAAGGCATGGATAATTTCCCCTTTGGTTGAAGGTTGGATTTTCTGAACTCGGAAACCTTTTCCAGCCTAATGATTCAATGATTCTAAAATTTTGTCCTATCAATATTAAAGCATATTTTTTCAGGTGTTAAGAGTGTATTTTGCTAAGGAGTGCACCTTCCAGGTGTAATTTTGTCTCCATTGTAAATTTTGTTGTCTGCCATGGTTCTTACCAGTCCAAATGATACAAAATTCCACATTTTTAGTATCAGTACATATTTTACAGAAATGCTATACATTTCAAAACCATTAACTGGGCCAATGTGGGCTGAGATAGAAGTAGCAGACTCATTTTTAAATTAAGACTTCAA
>JAOXXN010000375.1:561146-582639 GCA_026770055.1 Myrmophylax atrothorax
GCTCCTCTAGTGAGTTTGTCAGTTGGACTCTGTGGAAAGGAAAACATGAAAGTGAAATGAAATTTCCTGGAACAAGACTTCACTTTCAGTAATTGGTGCTGAAGGGAGGAGTAAAGAGAAGACCCTTGAACTCTGAAGTAGAAGTAGGTAAACTCTAGTCTGTAGGCTAGTCTTCTGTAAGACAAGCCAGATGGATTGCAAAGAGGCACCAGAAATGGACATTACCATGAATTCTACAGTATAGAAAGAAGCTCTTATAATGAATCTTATAGGGCTGAAAAATAAAAACTAGAAGTTGGGAAACTGTGACAGACGGCAGGGTAAAAGTTGCCTTAGTTAGTATATAGGATCGATCTGTTTTGAAGTTTTCACATGAAGGCTTGAGTTCCAAAGACATGAGACTCTTTGACTAATGTTTAATCTCACATACAGCAAAAGCCTAATTTTCTCCTCCAGGAGTGTAGAAATGAAGCTATTTTTTAGTGGAACAAATAAATCCCATAATGCATCAGTGATGAAGCAATGTTTTTTCTTTAAAAAGTCACTTGTGGACAATGGAAACTGGACTTACTGAGAGAGTATCAAACTGCATTACTAAATGACATATAACTTTTCTCAGGTTAATTCACATTTTTTTACACAGCATATTTGAAGCATCCAAGCATGATAACCTCACTTATTTCCTGTGCCTGGAACATATGACAAGGCAATTGGTAGTTACTAATCAGCCCAGCACAACAGTATGTCTTTCACAACTCGGTCTGAAGAGGAGTTTAGTCCATATTATATGCAGTCTTTAGCTTCTATTGCTTCCTGTTTTCACCCTATTTATTCTCTGGATTATAAGCAAGCAGGACTGGCTGGTCTTTGCACTGAGTTACTGTTTTGAACCCAAGAGTTTGACCAAGTCTGTCTCATTGTCTGTGTTCCAGTTCTATTCTGTCATTTCAGAGAAAACAAATGTCTATTTTGACATCATCTTACAAATACAGTTTCTCATGAGCAATGAACCAACCACTGAATCTGTTTCAGCAAGACAATGCTTCTTAGAGACAAAAAATAAATACAAAGCCCTGTGCGCCTTATTCAAATATCCAAGACTCCTTTTGTACCCCATTATCAGTGTTCAAATTCCTTTGTCTGAATGGACCTCTGGAACACTTTGTTTCAGAGCCTGTACTGTATATAAGTGTGAGATTCATATCAAAGTACGACCCTCTATGTCAAGCACTCGCAAAGAGTAAAGGCCAACTTACAGCTTTTTACTTACACTTTATTGCAATTATCTAAACAATGGAAGCAATTGCTACCTGATCATTCCTTTCAGATCATAAAGACTTAACTGCTTTACTACATAACTCAGTTTGTCATGAGTGTATCTAAGGTGTCTGTTTCTGAAGAAAAGGTTTTTACCTTTTTGTCATGAGCAGGAAGATCTTAAAGAGTAGTACCAAGGTTTTACACTTCAGAAAAGGGGTGTCCCATTATCTTTGCTAGATTGTACAGTGGGTGCAGAATCATGTAGCTGTCCTTGTTCTTTGTCCACTACTTTGTCAACTTTTTCTGAATGAATTAATAACTAAGCTTCTTAATGACTTCACATGAAAAGCCTGCTCAGGGATGTTAAAGAGGAGATTTGATTTTCTTCTCTTTTTTCATTCTGTCTCCAATGCCAGTATTATACATAGTATGATAAATTCAGCAAGGTATAAATATTTTGGTGTGTAGGACTACTGAAAAGACTGCCCTTGTTCAGTTATTTTCAAATGATTTGTACTGCATGTGATTAGTTATAATCAGACCTGTGTTATGTAGAAAACGGAAC
The DNA here is from genome assembly GCA_026770055.1 of Myrmophylax atrothorax. Lineage (NCBI taxonomy): Eukaryota > Metazoa > Chordata > Aves > Passeriformes > Thamnophilidae > Myrmophylax > Myrmophylax atrothorax. The sequence continues at coordinate 562,972 of JAOXXN010000375.1, forward strand.
ATAAGCTATGCTTTTTGTAACAGGTATGTCTGTAGCCATGTTTGGGGAGGAAGGACTGCATACAAGTGTGAAGACTGAAACTCTTCTTACAGCTGTGAAGACCTTAAAAGGCTTAGGCCGAAAACCTAGGACAACAGAGCCTGAGACAAATCCCATCACTAGAAAGACTGGACGCTTCCTCAGAAGACTTGTTGATGTTCAACCTTATTGATTAGCCTGTCTCCTGCAGCAGGATAAGGAAGGACTTTTGAGACGATGTTATCAGACCATGTTGAAACCCTTTGTTCTCTTCCCTCATGTAAATCCCAGTAACAGAAAATATGAACCACTTGTGCAACTGTAGCAAAAGGTTGTGTAATCCCCTAGTTAACATAAGTTACCGTACCCTGTCCTCATTGACATGTCCTGCCCCGGAGAGCCTGAAATCGCATGTTGCATGTTCAACAAAGTATTCCAATTTCTACCCCTGAATTGGGATTGGCTAGTTATTAGACCTTTACATACAAAAGTACAGGTTGTCATAAAAACAGTGACTGAATAGAGTTTTTAGTGTTTTTCTGACCTCTGGAGTTGACTGAGAGACAAATAATTGCATCTTTTTTTTTTTCCTTCCTGCCACAGTTCTCATACTCACAATGTGCATTGGGAATGTAATGAAGATTCAGAAACATGAGATTAATTAGACCAAAAGTTACTACTCTGATCAGAAACTATGACTTCCTGAAAAAAGATGTCATGAATTTTCCATGTGTGGTCCATGGTATTGTAGAAGATACATTGTCATGGAAAAAATACCTTGTTTTGACCCAATTAGTAATCTATGAAGCACATTGCTGCTCTAAGTAGTCATAATGAAAACACTTTCCTTCTGAAGGACGTCAGAGAGAAGATGACAATTCCGAGTGTTTTTTATTGTATCTGAAAATCTTGATAGCAAAGTTCTATGGCCTTCTTTGATGCCCTGGTGAAACCCCCGAGAACAGAAATAGCCAGAACAATAACAATAACAATTTAGCAGTGCCAGTAATCTCTTCCAAAACCATATAGAACTCCCAATTGCTATACTCAAGTTTCCCCACTTTGGTGAAGAGCAGCAACAGCATGAAATTATGCCTTTCTTTCTCTGAAATATAAAGTGTGTTTTATACTTTGAAGTATAAAATACAAATGGAGTACTAGTCTTTTCGTATAAGAAAACAATGTACATCATTAGTGCTGTGTAGTCAAGGTAAAGGCATAACTGAAGCATATGATATGAATGGAGATTTTTTTTCCTTACTAACGGATGTCTTTATTAAGAAAGCTACTAAGCTAAATTAATAGGATGAAATGTTTTCAATTAAGAAAATAAAAAAGTTAGCTTTTCTGAGATTCTTAAAAAGAATTACATTATAGATAATATCTAGATAGGATGAATTAGCAGACAACCTAAAATGTGTCATTAACTATAACAAATATTTACATCTGGAAGAGGATCCACACTGCTCTAGGTAAAGTGTGGTAATAAAATGTTTTTGACTGTGCCTTGGAAATCTTGTAGTCTGTGGATCCTATCTTTATTTATGTGCAGAAATACTATAGACATTACTGAACAAAGTAACTGTAAACTGGACTGGATGAAAGAAAGATTAAAAGACTAGTGCATTACATTATATTCTTGTAGCTGTTGCATTTGTATGAGGATAAATTGTAGAGAACTTCGGTGTATGGCTCAACTGTGCTTTGTATCTCTGTCAAGTAAGTAAGTGGATAAATAGGAGTGTGATCCATCAAAAAGAACAGTTCATTAAATTCTATATCTTAGGGAATCCAATGCCAAATGAAAAAATGCACAGGTATTGGACAGTGGTAACTAAAGATGGAAAAAGTCAAAAGTGACAAGCAGGGAAGGCTAAGAACATGTCAAGTAACAAACCACTGCTATATATCAGAACACACAGTAAATAAAATCACAAAGGCAGGAAAAGGAACAGAGGGTACTTCCTGTGCTAATTCTCTCTCTGTTCCTGCTCAAAGGAACGTCTGCCCTATGCTCTGGTTGTGTCCACAAGACACTGCCAGCTCTGCCTTGTCAGAGTCCCAGTTCCTGCTAGCTTTTCCTCAGCCTCAGACAGGTTGTCCCTGCCTGTGGGCAGTGAGTCATTTAAGTGTTTGGTACATAGCACGGCAAAACTCTGAAGCTGGGAAGCCACAACCACCAGCTGGCATTAATCAGGGACCATTAGCTATAAACAATCATGCCTCCTTTCATGGTTTCTAAATTTAGTTTCTAGCAGTTACTAGTCCTCCTACATTTCATTTCATTTCATTTCATTTCATTTCAGGCTGGCTGCTGCTAGACAATGTGGACTATTGATTTCCTGGATCTAGAAATACAGTTTTGAAGTCCTTCCTATACTTATTCTGGTTTTTATGTCTGGCAATGGTATTTAGATCTTTTAATTAACAATACAAAAGAGGAAAGAATAACACTCTAACTCACAGCTTAGAAGCAAAATATTCTGTTTTTTATTATTATGCTTCATATCTTTTATTGTCTGAAAATTATGTTGAGGTCCTGCCGTTTGCTTGCAGCTATTTGGAGTCATGTGAACTCTTTCCTGAATATCTGTGTTGCCAGCCAACCTGTAATAAGGTTATGGATAACTGTTTGTAAAATATTCCTCACTACTTATTGAAAAGGTTTTTTGTTGAGTAATTGTCAGGTTTGGTTTCTGCAGACAAAATATGACCTGACCAAGTACCTCTCTTGTCCAAATGACAATCACTTATATGTAGGACTAATTTCCAACCTGTAGCTGCAAACATTTTGTTCATCTATCACCTTTGCTACAGGATGAACAGGCAGTAGATGTGTGTTCTAGTTGCTCTGGGATGCCATTTGTCCTTTATCCTACATAGCCTGAAATATCAATGTTGCCAATTTCCCATGTATTTTGTTTTATTCTGACAGTAGGTAGAAATGAGAAGCCATAAAGGGGTAGTCACTGCGTTATTCCTAGGATTTAAATATTCTCGAGATATATATTCTTCCAATGGTCATTTCTGGTACTTGGAAAGATAATTAGTGTGAGCACAAATCTAATTTTATTTTATACTATCTTGCTACTGCAAGTTAATAATTGCTAGGAGACAAATCTTACTATTTCTTGGAAACTCGAGTTCTGAGCTGCTATTAACTCCTTACAGGAGTTACTCTATTCTCCATAATGTGTTATGCATTCACCCTGGGCTTTTTCCACTCAGACTCATCAAAGCAAAGGTTCTTCTAATGTATATCAGATAACTCTACTGCTATATATCTACAGAAGTTTGCCTACATACTTTTTTTGTTCATTTTGGGACATCTTGCTTAGTAGTTACAGAAGGGTATCAACTAGCTTTTATTTTGGGGGCATCTGTTTGTTGAAAGTAAATGACCAGACTTGAACAACGAAAGTGTACAGAATTGGATAAAGGTAGCTGGCATTACTGACACAATACTCATCCACTCTCCTGTGCTGGCTTTGCACTAATGGATAGCAATTTAAAGCTGGCTCACAAATCTCTACCTAAGCTGTGGTGTGTGCTGTCTAGAGTACAAGCATACACAGGGAATCTTCTAAAATCCTGAAGGTATTTAAAACGCAAGCTGTTTTGCAGTAAATCTAGACATTTTACTATATGTTAGACTCCATAAGGGCCAATAAACCAGTACAAGCATCTTGTGTACAGGTAAAGACTTAGATCTTGAATTAAACTGCAAATGTTTATATGGTGCCTATATGTCTGTTCCTGAGTTGTATGTCAGGATATAATTACACAATGGGCTTCTTATTTTTGTTTTAAATAATATGTATCAGAAGCTACAAGAGAACTTAATGTGTGTGGGTTTTATGTATGCATATTTTATTGAACAATACACACTTCTATTACTTTAGAAAAGAGATCACCAGTTTATCAGAGGGCCCACTTATTTTTCTTTTTGTTTATTTAATTCTCCAATAATAACTGGTTCCTAGGTAAAGCAAGAAACATTTTATTGTAGTAGCAGATGTTCTCCACTTCCACTAAGAATTTTCATTCTTGTTTCCCTGGTTTTTTGACTGTCAGCTAGAACCTTTGAACCAATTATTGTAGCTTTGTCCTACTAATTAAGCACTAAATTATCTTATATACATTAAAGATTCCCATTTGACAACTGTCCTCGAATAGGTGAATTTGTACAATCTATAAAGTAGACAAAGATGCCACAACATCACAGACCAAATAATCTCATTCCCGGTTTGATGGAAGGTTTTGGACTGGCTGGGATGGTAGTAGGTGGTAGAATTATGGTGTGAATCATAAGCATCTAAAGAACATGTTGAATTCTAAGGGCTGCTAGTCTAACAATGCTGGAAATAGGTGACCCTCCCTCATGGAGCTTGAAGAGGTTAAGCCAGCTGCTGTTCATATTGGCTGGGAATAGCATAAATTGGCTTTTTTTCCATGAAGGACAAACTGACCCAGGCAAGCATGAAGTAAAATAAAATTTGGCCTGTTTAAAGGGAAGTAGGCCAGTCTGCTTACCCATGCTGTCAGAATACCCAAAGTCTCACGTTGTCCAGTGAAGTCCTTTGCGTCTTTGCTCAAAGTTCTTTTGGCTCAAAGACTTGTACTTCCAGCCTGGAATACATCCAGCAACAATGCTGGTGGATTTTAGGCTTGTATATGACTGGATGAGAACTGTAATCTGTTAATATCATTAATAATTAGGCAGACTTGTAATTGTCAGCTTCTGCATATTTCTATAAATATACAGATGTACAGCTAGATGTCATTTTCATTGTCCCCAAGCTTCCTGGATGTGAGCCAGAGCCAGTCCAGATGCTGTATAGCTCCATGTGCAGGTTAGTAATCAGGGCATAATCATTCAAGCTGGACATTTTCCTAGTCCAGCTCCAAGGCCTGAACTGAGTGTTTAGGTTGGTGAATGAGCAAAGAGCCTGAAACTGTTTGCACCTGCTCTACAATTTGCTGCTACAGAAGAAAGGAAGACAGTAGCATCTCTGAAGACACATTACTTAAGTGATAAAAATGGCTGACAAAGTTTATCTAACGTAAGTGGAAAAAGGAGAAGTATAGACTCCTCCAGGGCATGACATACAGCCTGTACTGTCGTGTGGATGCATATTACAGTGCCTTCCACCATTCTATCAAAAAGCCAGTACACTCCACTGTGGTGTCTTTCTTGCTTGTGCACCTGGCTTCCTTCCTTTGGAAAACAAGATGTATGAGGGGAGGCTCCAATGCTTACTACAAAGGACCAATCAAAGCTGCACCTAAACTTCAGTATGAGCTATACTTCCAGCATCTACAGGCTAGGCTAACCCAGAGAAACTCTGGTTTTAAGTCTGAAGCCAGGTTAGCAGGGATAAATTGAATAAATTTAATCTGATTCATTCAGAAATGTATACAACACCCCAAAATGAGAGTTTCAATGGGAGAATTTCTTAGTTCTTTATCTTCAATATGCAAAATCACAGATCTAATCTTATTACCATTTCTTCATGTCACATAAGTAAATTGTCAAATATGTAGTACTTTTTGATTGTTACAAATAACATGAATCTTGGATTTTTAGTACGTATGCTGAAATACATGTAGCCATATGAGTAACTCAAGAAGGAAAACCCTCTATCCCAGCCAGTATTAACATACTCAGAGATGTTGTGGAATCTCCATCCTTGGAAATACTCAAAACCTGACTGCACATGCTCATGGGTAACCTGTTTTGACTAACGCTGCTTATGCAAGGTGACTGGATGAGGTGATATCCAGAGTTCCCAATTAACCCAAACAACTCTGTGATTCTCTGATAGGCAAAGTTTTTGCATGCAACAAAATATTGGTAAGCACTGTGGTGTAGCAGAGAAAGTTGAGTGTTTTTCAGTATCTGGGTTAACTGGAAAAAGGTACAACAGAAATGTGATAGTTTTGGCCTCGGTAGGTCTTAGTTTTAGTTAGGCTTAGATTAACCCTTCATTTGAGTGACCTTGGTAAGTGCAGCATAGATTAGAGGGGTCAGGTGTCACCTGACTTTGGCAACCAAAAAAATATTTCATATCAGATGACCAAACTGGGATATAAATACAGAGGAGGAGGAGGTGCTTGTGTCTTTCCTCATGGCCAAGGTGTGAGGAGGATGTGCTGTTCCTTCTGCTAAGTTAGGCCCAGCGCCCTCTCACCACCATGTTATCTTAGGAAAGTAAGATGTTTATTTGTAGTTTTCTCTCTGCTTGGGTCTGTCCCTTGGGAGGTTGAGCTCTCTTGGGTGATTTTGTGTTTGGAGTGGTGGGATCTGTTTTCGGTGGATGTGAGGACTGGTTGTTTCTTTTTACCTTTGTATATGTGTGTTATATTGTAGGTTTTCTTTTCATTTTCCCTTTTTTGTGTAAATATATAACCCAGTTTCTGTTTCAAGTGTAAGTTTCTGGGTTTTTTCTCCCTTTTCTCGATGAGGGGAGGGAGCTTTATTGCTTAGGTTTATACTTGGCATTTTACTAACATTTCAAACCAAAACAAAGAATAATACATTTGATAGTAACAATGAAAAGTTAAGAGAAAGCAAGTTCACAGAAAAGTAAAAATGCTGGATGGTGGAATTCTGAACTTTTGAGTTTGAAGTTTTCCTTATTAGACCCTCAGGTTATCTCAGTTGGTTAAAGCATGATGCTAATAGCATCAAGGTTGTGGATTTAATTCCCATATGGATGATTCACTGAAGAGTTGGACTTTATGGTCCTGGTGGGCCTCTTCCAACTCAGAATATTCTGTAATTTATTTAACAAGCAGAATGAAATATAACCTATATCACCTAATAAAAATAACAGATAGCAAAAAGAAAAACTGCTACTACTGCTACCTATTGATAAGACTCTCAGCAATTTCAAAACCCCAACTCAAAATCTAACAACCAGGAAGTCATTATGAGTATTTAAATGTTACTCTTGGTTTTTCAGGTTTGTCAAATCTATGTGGAAATAAATACTTGAACAAGCCTTATTTAAATGTACACAGGATGTATAACACTGGCATTGTCATGGAATAGGACAAGCAAGATGTAATGAATGTTGATTCAACTATCTCTGTCAGAAGAGATCAAAAGCCAACTATGTCCCCTCCTGAAATAGTGTTCTGAGCACTAGGCTGTAAGAGATTTAGTATATCAAAATATTAATGTTTACATAATCTGTACTTATGAGGTGCAGAGTCGTAGTCCCTTGAGTAAATAGTGCAGACCAGTCTGCATCTGCAGATACCATCTGCAGAGAATGGAATCAGAATGAATGATCTCATTTTCAACAAGCCCATGAAAGAGGGTGAATAAATTATTTGATATATGCTGAAACTCAGGCAGAAACTGAGATATATGCAGTGTTAACTATCATGTGACTTTGAAGTGGAACAGTAAATAAGTAAATATGACAGCACATACAGCACTGTGGTCTTTTATGTCAGTGTTTTTCTGTTTTGTACCTATATATATATATATAGATGGTTCATAAAGACCACACAGAAGGCAAACCCAGCTGCTACCTACAAAGTCATTCTCCATGTCCTGATAATTAAATATTTGATATAAATCAGCATGATGCCACTTTCAAATATCCTATGGACCAATGGATTAAGATTTCTGTCTGAAGATGTACATATCTCTTAAGATTTAAATACTTAATCTAATAGGCTTACATTCTTGTTTCTTATCTTTACAGGTCTCAGGATATCTCTCATGGTTTTTCCAAATCCTGTTGAGTGCTCCAAGGCCTTCAGCTGAAGGACTTCCACTGCTACGAGAACATGACTCATTTATTTCTTGAACTATGGTACCAAGTATTCTCAACTGTGATCAGCATATGAGAATATTTCTTTAGGAATTTTCTTTCTACATGCTAATAGCATTTTTGTGAAATTAAGTGGAGTTTTTTCTATTCTCAACAGTAAGAATGAAAATGAGTGCAAGTAAAAAACTTTAAAACTGCTGTGCTCGTGTTGAGCTGTATTAAAGCTCTCTTACTCAGGACAGTGTAAATAGTTTTCTTAGACACCGATATGTGTATTTGTGTTAGACAGGTTTTTATTAACAGTGTCAGGGAAATACCTCCTATAATGTTGTTTCAACTGCTTGAATTTCCTTAGCACTTTACCAGCTCTTTCTTATCCTTCCCCCAACCCATGAGTCTTTCAGAAATACTTCTCAAGTATTGATGAGGACTAAGTAGAACTATTTTGGCTAATTTTTTAAAAGTTCTTCCTTTACATTCCTTTCTTGACAAAACTAAATTAAAAAGCTGTATTGATACAGTAAGCATCACAGCTGTCCAGTCAATATAAACTATTCAGAGCAATTTTATATCTGTCATAAGCATTCAATAATTGACAATCACGAAAATGAAAAGGATCCTCAGAGAAAGGTTTAACAAACTACACAGTGGTCCAGTGATCAAATGATTTTCTGGGTTTGATGAACCCGTAATGTGATCTAAGACAATAAAATATGCATTTGAGAAGTTTCTTGCTCTAATTTCTGTTTTAGGTTAGCTCAGAGTTTGGAATTTGACCTTAGATCTGCCACCTGTAAGATTTTAAAATAGTTTAACCACTGTAGAGAATGTGACTTAAATTATATGAATATTTATGAAACATTTCCAGTGTGAGATACCGTTTGTTTATTGAGTGCACAGTGACAGAAAACATTATTTTTCCCTCCCTGGGATGCCAAACTTGCTGTGGAGCTTCTATCTCTTTTAGTCACTGCCCCAGCCCTGGGAGGATGTGCTGCTGCTGCTCTCACTGAGATGAGGCCTCACTGCCACCCCACTGCTGTGTTATCCAGGGAAGTAAACATCTTATTACTAGTTTTTTCTCCTCTCTTGCTGGGAGTTTTCTCAGGAAGAGTCTTTTTGTGGGTCGAGGTGGTTAGAATATTATTTGTGTGGGTGAATCAGTAGAGTTGTTATTTCTTTTCACATTTGTGTGTATATATGTGTTATTTCATATTCATGTTTTTTTAAAAATTGTTTTTCCTCTTCTGTGTAAATATTAAAACCTTGCCATTCTAAGTTTTACTTCTAGTTTTTTTTTTTTAATTCCCTCCCTTTCCCTTGGGGAGGACTCTGATTCTCTGTGTTGAGTACTTGGTATTTTGCCAAGCTAAACCAAAAGAATCATACAACAATTTCAGATGAAAAGTATTTTGCTTTCTTCTATGTATGAAAACAATGAGTTGTTGCATGTAATGATTTATTCCTGCTGGCATTATTACTTACATGTGTTGGGACATATTTTCTTCCTCCAAGACCTAAATTAATATTACCTACCCTGATTGCAAAAGATCTCTAAGCCACTAACTATATTATTTCCACACACCCCTATAGTGTGAACCATGGATGTTTGCTAGTTGTCTGTGGAGCCCTTAGAGTACCATTCAGTTATATGTTGCAAAGTTCCTACAGTGTGACAGTCTCTCTTCTTACATAATCTGGAAAACTTCTGCAGTACAGCTTTTAACACTGATGAAGATAATAAGCCTTTATTCAATTAAAGATGATCTAAAGGTAACTATAGTATCCCTTTTTCTACACTGAAAAAGTTGCTGCTACATTTACAAAAGAAATTTGACTTTATGAAGAATAAGGCCAGAAAGCTCATGACATCAATTACTATTTAGGCACCACCTGTTAAGCAGTAAAGTTTCACTAGACTTCTCCTGGCTACCTGAAGAATTATATATTTTATAAATCAGTTTCTTTTGATTATCTGAAATTTTCCTTTCTGTCCTGTTATCATATTAGTTGACAGTTCACTATGTGTATCAACGATGATATCATGATTCTTATTGTACCTTGAGTATATTTTCAAGAATTTTGCTATATTTAGTAATTTAACTCTTTAATGATTTCTTTAATTCTTTTACATATTAAAAGTGACTATGCAGATGTTGATAGCTAGATATCATGTACTAACCATCTCATGTAAATCTTGATGTTATAGAAATTACTACTCTCCCTGTGCTTCATTTTATTTCAAACTTTTCATGCGTCTCTTCTTTGTTTGAAGTACTTTTATGACTATTTTTGTTGCAGTATTTTGTAGTTTTTATCATGTGTCACTAAAAATAGCAAATACACTCTTGTTTGGGCTTAGTTCAATTCATAAATAATACCTCATAGTTCTAAGCCCTTGTGAAAAATACATAAGGATTTTCTTGGAGGTTTTACATAGGAAAAGTGTATAGCTATTTTTTCTATCTTACCTTACATACTGACCAGGCAGTTATATGTCCTATTCTATAAAGAACATGAAAGTTTTTCCTTTACTGCCACTCAGTAAAGTAAGATGCCAACCACATTTGAATCACAATTACCCATAAGTAACAATGATGGGTCTTGAAAATGTCTGAGGAAACATTAAAAATATTTTCTACTTGCCAAACCATAAAGACATTAACCATGAGACCCCACTATCTGTCAAATTCTACATGCTGACATTTGAAATGCATTTAATCTGCCATTCTTTAAAGTCAAATAAGATCTCTTTTTACACACACTCTTTCTAAGCCAAAATTTCCAGTCTTCAATTTATTTCTCTGACACTTTTTCTATATCCTGATTTTTTTAGTCATGTTGCCTCCTGATGTTTTAATATCCTTTTTTGAAAATGTGACTAGTGGTTAGGCACTGAAGAAATATGGCATATTTACACCATTTAACATGGTTCTATCTAATAACCTCAGAACAAAATGTGAATTAACTCATAAATGTAATATTTCCTAGAGTTGAAGCTGTGAGATGCTAATACATGAAGGATGCAGCTATTTAAATGATTTGGGAGGGGTAAGCATGGCATTAATACTACACAAATTTTAATAATTTACATTTGAAAATATTCACTGCAAAAATACTTACTTGCAAAACTGAAGGGTGCCAACACACCAAAAATAAAGAATTCAAGTGGAAACATGTTCTCTGTAAGTGAAAAATATATCAGTAATTTGTCAAAGGTGGGTCACTGGAAAAAATAACAAGCTTACTTTTTTTTTCTCTAAGGAGCTAATTTGAGATTGAAAGACATTTTGACAAAGTATGGAAACAGTACTGAGGTAAATATGTAAGGAGAGGTGACAAATTTTTTTTCAGTGCAAAATGGATTTGAATTTCATCTCATGTCTTTTGCCAATAAGAACAGCAAAATTCATTTACCTTTTAGAAATGTGGACTTTCCTATCCACCAACTCTTCATATCTTAATTTCTTCTATTATATCATTAATTCTCTTTTTACTTCTTAATCAAGCTTCCTAAATTTGCACATCATTGAATAGTCAGAATGCAAAAAGTTGTAAATAAGGCAAAAGAAAAATCCAAGACAAGAAGCAACTATTTTTTCCTCCTTTCCATTCTGTAAACTTGGCAATCTTTTTAAAGAAATCTTGGTGCTAGAACCCTTGAATTGCTATCTTTCTGATGAACTGAAATCATTTGGGTTACTCAACAAATAAAGGCTACACTTTTGGACACTTTTTCATGGAGAATTATGTCTTGTATTACATTTTTCTGGAGATTTTTATTTGTAATATGTAGCACTACACACAATGACAGCAACTAACCCAATGTGCTCTGAGTTTAAAATTAATCCATTTCTGGGAAAATTAACAGATGTGACTCAAATTCAATAGTGAACTAAAGCAGAGCATTGTCAGATGTCCACCTTAGTATATTTATGTCTGTGTATTTTCCTTCACTCTTTTGCGACTAACTCCCACTCACATTAATGAAAGTAGTGTGCTTCCATCAGGAAAAGAATACTCCTTTGAAGATAAAACATGAAAACTCTCTCATTTCTCTTTATAATGTTTTAAGGAGAATCTATTTTGTAATTGTAGTAGCAGTTAAATTTGACAAAGAAGCAATAATGCTTTGCTGTCTCCCAAATACGTATTTGTGTCTAAGTGCAGTACATTGATCAATGGTGTAGCCATTGCTTTTGGTTGTAATCTCTTTCATGGAATATGGCACTTTGGATTTACCTCTCCTTGATGAGAATATTAAACACCTTTCTTGGAACGTGGCATTCAAAGAAGTGTTTCCCATTTTTGCTACTATTTCTAAATCAAAAGTACTGCCATTTCACATCAATATTTCAGATTATAAGAGAACAAAAGTTCTGTGTTTTATATAGAATCATGAAATTGTTTAGGTTGGAAAAGGCAATTAATATTTGAGTCCAGTTACAGGATCTTTTAAATGCCTCCAGGAATAAGTGACACAATGAGTTGTCTGGGCAGCCTGTTCCAGTGCTTGATGACATTTTCAATGAACATTTTCTTTGCTAATGTGTTACCTAAATGTCCACTGGAACAACATGGGGCCGTTTGCCCTTATCCTGTCACTTGTTACCTGGGAGAAGAGACTGAAACTTCTCTGCAGTCTCCTTTGAAGTAGATGTAGAAAGCACTAAGATCTTCCCTCAGACTCCTTTTCTCCAGGCTAAACAACCCCAGTTCCCTCAGCAACTCCCATGGGGACCGTGGGTTTGGCCTGGCTGAAGACTAGGTGCCCCCTGATTCGCTCTATCTCTCTCCTTACTCGGAGGGAAGAAAGATCATTTAACAATTGCCAGCACTGGCAAAACAGATTCGATTTTGGGAAATTAATTTATTACCAATCAAATCAGAGCTGGGTAATAAGAAATAAAATCAACTGTTCAGACACCTTCCCACTTTTCCTTGCTTCTTTCCAGGCTCAACTTCACTCCTAAATATTCCACCTCTTTTTGCAGAGCACAGGGGAACAGGGAATGAGGATTACTATCGGTTCATCACACTTTGTCTCTATTGCTTCTTCCTCCTCAGACTTAGTTTTTAATGGTGAGCAGATGTCATATAGTATGGCCTTACTCCTTTAATTAGTTTTGGTCAACTGTCCTAGCTATGTAACCTCTGAATCTCTTGCCTGCACTCTCAGCCTGAGTTTCAGGATCAGGGAGGATGTTCAAGAGAGCCTTGATGCTGTGGGAGTACTGCTCAGCAGTAACCAAAACACTGGTGTGTTGCCAACACCTTTCTAGATCCAAATAAAAAGAACAACACTATGATGGATGCAAAGGGGAAAGCTAATTCTGTTCCATCCAGACCCACAACAATTTCTGTCCCTTATTCCATATAATTTGTGTTGTGCTCAGTCTGACACAATTTGATAAATTTACTTATCTTCTAGTCATTCCATTGTATTTAATTCTCATTATTGAAATATCTTCTTACCAACACTTACAACTTATACCACATACTAAAGGCATGTTATATCCCAACATACAGATTTATACAATCTCATTAACAACTCCCCAACCTTTAAGAGACAGATGTTATTCTCCCATTCCATGGGCTTCCTCCACTCCTCCAATATCCTTATATTGAGGCACCCAGAACTTCCCACAGTACTCAAGGTGAGGCTACACCAATGCAGTGGGTGGCAACCAACCAGATGTGCTCTGTGAGATGCACCCCAGGGTATGGTTTGTCTTACTGGCTGACAAACTGTTGACTCATATTCCAGTTGCTGTAGAATATGCATATAGTTATATCATCCCATTGATAAAATTCCCCTGAGCTTTCTCTACTATAGGTGTCTACAGTCTATAGGTGTCTATAGTCCAGCTCTGTCTACCTTTCCTGGCAGAAGCTATGCTTCAAAGCAGACTGGCCACTGCTCCCTGGGAGTCATTCACCTTCCTCTGCTGCACTGAGCATGGCCTCTTGTCAGGGCTCTTCTGAGCCATTTTGGGTATGATCATGCCTGGTGCTCTTGCAGAAAATTTATGCTACTTTTGCAGCATGAAGTTACCATAGGTGTCCTGGTCAGGGGGCAGAAAGGAATTTTTTCCCTCATGTCAGGTTATCATTGGTCCCCAGGAGGACTTTTTTAATCAAGGATTCTTTGGGCCATTTTCACTCACTAAGTGCCTGCTGCACTTGAACAATGAATATACCATTTTTGTCTTGGGTCTAGAGCCCAGAAAAACTTGTTTTCCATGTAGCTTCTTTGTCTTTCTTGGCCATGTTGAGCACAGCCCCTTGCTGGGGCTGCTCTGGGCCATTTTGGCTAAGGGCTTGCCCACTGCTTTTTTAGCACAAAGATACCGTGGGTATTCTGCATCTCTCAGGACCTGACACTTTCCATTTGTCCCCACAGTGAATAAAAGTGCAGTTTTGCTCCAGGTCTGTGCTCATGCTGTGTGTGTCCTGGTCTTGGTCCAGGAGCCTTGTCCTGTAGCTGTGCTGTCAGCAATGATGTGTCTGCTCATTCCCACAGTCCTGGCAATGGCCTGACAGAGCTGGAAGCTTGGTTGGTTGCCCAAGCCTGGCCTGGGTCAAAGTGTCTCTGCATCTGGAGTGCAAGGAATGTCGAGCTGCTGCCACCTGGCCACTCCCACTCAGCCTCAGGGATGCACTGAGCTGCCTTTAAATGTAAATTTTATGGGATACAAAAAAAAATCATCTCCAGAATGCACTTAATTAATAAACTTTCTCATTGCAACATGGAACTTGCGTTAGGTAAACATAGGTACTCTTCTTGTTGCTAAAGATCTTTATGCACATTTCAGTTTACTAGCTTCAATAAATATTTGCAAGTTTTTCAGTTCTACTATTCACTAGCAGTGTGAAGCAAAAAAGGCCTCTGTTTCCTATTGCCAGGCTATGTGGAAATAATGAGGCTGGGCCAAGATCCATAACAAGCCCTGTAGACAAACTCGTGATGAGGCATCTGCATGGAGCCATGAGACTATAAGAGTCTGTAGTCCAGGTGTTGCCTCTGGTGTTTGTTTTGCTGCACATACAGAATGAAGCTGATGTCTGTATCTGTCCTTTTTTGGAGAAACCCTGGTTAAATATTATGCCAAATGTTGGAGTTATTCATGTGGGAGAAATCCTAAAGAATAAAAAATAATGGAAACAAGAACTGTCTTGGGAAAATAACTGACAAATATAGCATAGATACATATAAGAAAAAGGAGTAGGGAATAAGGACTGTACAAATCTTGCTCTCATTCCCCATAGCTATGGGTTTTGTTGAAGTATTTTTTTCTTATTTTCCATATATACAGTCTTTTAGCTGAGCTTTTCTGATATATTTTATATTTAATACTACATTAAATCCAGACAATCATTTTTGTCTTAAAGTGGTGCTCTCCATCATTCCAGAGGGACTGAACTGGCTTTCTGTAAGAGTCTATTTTTTCACTTCTGATACTAGGAAAGAATACTGTTAGAATGCTAAGCAAAATCTATTTGAAACATCATCCTCTTAAAGGTATGATAATTTGCTAAGTATGGTAGTACACCATATAGATTGTGATATTCTGCTGAGAAAAAGCATAAAAGAAAAGGAAATTACCTGTATCAATCTTCTGGCATTCCTTACATCAGTTTGATTTTTTTCATAAAGTGTATTCTGAAACTAAAAGGGTTTCATTTTCATCACTTGGGAAAAAGCATGATCAGAAACTATTTCCTCCCTACTTGAATTATTGAATTCTTGATGTATATCACACATGGATTTGTCACAGCTGTGAAAGCAAGATAAAGGTACTCATTTCCCTGTCAGAATCATAGAACAGTTGGTGTTAGGAGGGTTCTTTCAAGGCCAGTAAGTCAAAACTCCGTGCCGAGGGCATGGATGTAGTCAACTAGATCATGTTGCTCACAGCCCTGTCCAGTTTGGTCTTGAATGTTTCCAGGGATGGGGTATCCATCATCTCTCTGGGCAACCTGTGCCACTGTTTCAGCACTCTCACAGTAAAAAACTTCCTTATATCTAGTTGTCCTGTTCTTTTAGGCCAAGGGCAGGCTTTTTATTTTACAGCTTACAGCTGTAAGGCAGTGTAGCGTAGAGCCATGTGGGCATGTTTAGGTTGTTATTCTATACCAACCACATCAATGTTCCTCTTAGGTGAATGGAAGTAAGGGATTCTCACTTCTGAGAAGAGGGGGCACAGCTTTGAATGGAAAAAAAGGTGTGGTTGTAGAGAGTCTGTCCACCATTTAGTTCATTATCTCAGAGTTGCTTCTGGTCTGTTCTGGACGGTGATCATTTTGAGTAAAAAATATCCTCTCTTTTAGACAACTCTTGTTTTCAATATTATTGCTACTAGTCTTAGTTTTCTTCTCCAATTGCTGGTTCCAGTAAATTGTTTTTATCTCTACCTGTAATCTCTGCCTTATTCACCTTTACAAGGACCTAAAGTCTCTTTTGATCACCCTTGAAATAATCATTGAAACTTCATTGCCACCAAAATGGAAAACCAGTAATGAGTCTAAGGGCCATACCAGGCTAAGAAGTTTCCTGGTGACACTCTTAACCTGGTCCCCAGGGAGGCAGTAGGCTTTCTTAAGATGAAGGTCCATCTGACACATTGGTACTTCTGTTCGCTATAAAAGGGAATCATCTACAACTACAACCTGAACCCTCATGAAGGTTTTCTCCTCATGGATGTGGTCATGATTGAGGGAGAAAGTCTTTCTGATCCTGGTGAAACCTCTTGTGGAAATGGACCTTTGTCTTCATTTACCATTGACTGACCTTTCACATCCAGAGGTTCATGCCTGTTGTACAGAGGCACTTGGAAGGGTGAGACACATCCAGGAGGGTACCTATTCCAAGTGAGGATTTGCCTCCACTCCCTCCTTTATTTTGAGCTACTGTGTTCCTCCTGCCAGGAGGAAGATACAGGATCCCCTTAATCTTGAGTTTTGTGTGTTGTCTGTTGCTGTTTCCAGGAGACCAGTGTAGTATTCCACCAGTCTATACCTTTCTCAGACTCTCTTCTCCATAGCCTTTCCACTTACTCTTTTAGCTCTACCACTAGGCTGAGTAAATCATCAGCCTGGTCACAATTCATGTAACTGTTGTCTCTACTGATATCCAATACCAGTGCCAGGCTCTGGCACTCTGTCACGTGAAAGGGAGGAGAGACAGAAAGGCAAAGATTTCTAGTCTTAACTGTATTAATATAAAGTTAATAGCTATAAGCGCCCTTGGGATAATCAAAACTTTATGACCCCAGCACTGCCTACTGAAACTAGGATAGAACACAGGCTGGAAAGATTTTTGACTCCCTATGAGGACCCCACTTAAGCCAGGGAGAAATCATCAGCTAAATAAGCGCCTCCAGAAAATTAGAGCCTTATCAACCCAACACTGCCTAACAACACGGCTAGCACACAGACTGGAAGTAGTTCCAACCTCTGCTATGAGGCAACAGTAGGAAGAAAAGAACTTTCCTCAGAATAGCTCCCAAAATAACATTTATTTATATAGGTACATGACAATGACTATATGGGTTACTTAGTCAGTGATAACATGTAGCTGCAGGATTGTACAAAATACCCCAAAAGACACTGGCACAACACACATTTTACAGGCCACTCCAGCAGTATACCACTCCCAAGACAAACTTAACTAACAGAGGATTATTAAACAGAAGCACAACAGTTCAACACCACATGTAAACACACTCAGTAAAAAGAAAAGCAACTGGAAAAAATATAGCTACTTCCCATTAACGTGTATACACTCAGTGAGCTATAACAAAATATAATTAGTAAGGCATAGGGTAATAAAGTAAGAATTTGGTTGCTTACCCCTGCAATGTCGATGGAGTGGGCGAGTCAGGGTAGCTCGTGGGTTGCTCTTACAGAGGTGGAAGTTTTCTCCCCAGTTTTTGTTTTTATTCTGTTTCTTTTTATACCTTTTTTTCTTCAGGTGGTTTCATGTGTCTATAGTCAATTTTTGGGAGTGATACAGATGCCTGAGGGTGGTGGGCTCCTTGAGCCTGCAGGGTGCCACAGGGTACAACAAAGAAAGGCTATGCTAATTTAATAACATGCAATTCTTTGGTAACACCCATCACTTATCAGCATCCCTCCAGGGGGCTGAGGCACTTCCCTCAACTCATCAAGGCTTATCAGCCCATCACCCCACACACTCCCTGCAGCCTCAGACCTGGGCTGCTGCACGTTTCTGTGGGAGATTTGTCTGGATTGCCCCATTCTTTCTGTTGAGTGCTCCTTGCCAAGTGAATACCAAAACTGAGCTCCTTCTGAGAAGGTGATGACTGCAATCTGAGCTCACCTCTTGAACTGGTAGGGTGACTACACCTTTCCTGTGTACACTTCTGTGAAGACTACTACACCTTAGCTGATGCACCATGCCACCCCATTGGTGCTGGCTGTAGCTTTCTACTGTGTCCTTAGGTCAGTCCTGTATGGCAGAACTTTTGACTATAACATATTTTGATTTAATACTTTTTCTAGTTTAATCTTAGTGAATTTGCATCATGGTTTTAAAAGGCTGGAGAAGAGCTCATCCGGCATCCCATCAAGAATGTGCAAATTTCTCTAAGATGTCTGCTCTGCTTTTAGGAAGAGAAGGAGTGGAGTCAGTGCCTTACAAGTCTCAAACACATACTGGATGCTTGCCTTAGAAGCCATGCTGCTTTCTTTCTGCTAGAAACTCACAGCAGGGAGAAAAAGAGCCAGTAGATGTGTTAAAATCCTACTGCATTTTCCTTTTTAATATTTCTTAAACAAAAACAATTTTAAGAGTTCATATCACTGTTGTAACAATATCCTGAATCATATCAGTTCCCCAAGTTATGTCAATTCTGCAGGTTTCTGTATGCCTCATTCTACCTTCTGAAGCCATAGGATATGCAGATTTTGTGATCCATTTACACCAGCTCATGCTGCTATTTGAATCCTTAAAAATCTACTGTCAGTGCTTTAATTATTTAAGCTGCTGAGATACTAGCCATTTGGCAATTTTAAAATGAATCTTTACATGAAGTGAATTCTCCAGTAGACTTACAGTAAAAGGTAAGAAAGAATTGTTGGCATGATGTAATTGACTTTGAAGATAAATAGCTATTTACTACTCTAGCTACTGCTATGAAGCAGCATTTTTGGTAAAGCCTTGATATTTTACCTTTTTGAGAGTCTGAAAGTATCAAATACATTAAATATATTGATAAGGTCTAGCACTGAAAACAACAAAAAGGTTTTGATCATAGAGATTAGATCTAACACTTAGAGGTTAGAGATAGCATTTTAGGACACAGTTCTACACTGAAAATTAAAAGTGTATCTTACACACTTCAGGGTTGCCTGGCTCTTTAGAAACAGAGACTAGAGGAAGCTGGAATGATACTGCTACTTTTGGCTGTCTTCAGGAGGCTTTATTCTAGTCTGGCTGGTAGATGAGCACAGAATCAACTGGTGCTGCTGTGAAGTGAAATATTGTTATTCTTCCTAAACTCTTCTTTGTAAGAGGGAACCAGGTTTTTGAGCAATGTAACAGCAGTTAGAAAACAAACTTGTCAACTATAAGCAGTGTTAATAGTCAAAGAAGAAACAGAGGCCACTTGAGATGTTCATAAGGTGACAGATACAAACAAAACAGTAGGGTGGTCCTGTGGTGTAATGGATAGCACTCCAGACTCTGAATCCCAAGGACCTGAGTTCGAGTCTCAGTGGGGACCGTCCCCTGTCAGTTAAATGCCTCCCTGCCATCTTATCCTGTCAGATCTCGGATGCTGAGCAGGGTCAGCCCCGGTTAGTACCGGGTGCTGTGACAGTCCTGAGGACTTCACTGTCA
>JAOXXN010000375.1:587266-598651 GCA_026770055.1 Myrmophylax atrothorax
ACCTAAAAAATCCACTGTGCAGGCTCAAAGGACACACCCATGTGGGTAGAGCCCTTCCCAAATCTTTGTTCACGAAGTCTGGCCATAGATAGATACATACAAGAAATGTTGATTTACTTGTTAATTTGCTTTCAACTTTAAAGTACAAAGTTTTCTTTTTGGATGGAATGTATTTTAACTCAACATGATCATGTATGTTTACATACTTGATTACTGCTTCTTTTTTTCCTATCTATCTATCTATCTATCTATCTATCTATCTATCTATCTATCATCTCTCTATCTATCCATCTATCTCTTTTTTATTCAGTATTTGGTTTAGTGAATCACAGGATCAATTACTTTGGAAAGACCTCTGAGATCATCAAGTCCAGTCTACGACTGAACACCACCACGTCAACTGGACCATGGCACTAAGTGCCCTGTCCAGCCTTTCCTGAAACATCTACAGGGTTGGTGACTCCACCACCTCCCTGAGCAGCCTATTCCAAGGTCTAGTCACCTCTTCTGTGAGAAATTTTCCCTAATGCCCAACTTAAACCTCCCTTGGAAAAACTTGTCCCCTTGTCCTTTCATGGGATACTTGGGAGAAGAGACTGACCACCCTCCTGGATACAGCCTCCTTTCAGGGAGTTGTAGAGGGTGATAAGGTCATTTCTGTTCCTCTTTTTCTCCAGGTTAGAAAACTGCAGCTCCCTTAGCTACTCCTCATAAGACTTGTGCTCCAGATCCTTCACTAGCTTTGTTGCCCTTTTCTGGGCTTGCTTCAGCACCTTATCCATCAAAAATTCACTTTTCAAATCCATCTCTCTTCAATTTGGAGGTAAAGATGGCATGTGAGGGCATGTCAAAGGCTTTACAATAGCCTGGCTAGATGGCATTGGTCAATTTTCACTGGTTGACTGTTGTAGTTCCTTCATCATAGGACACCACCAGGTTAGTCAGGCACAAATTGCCCTTGACGGAGCTATTCTGGATGTCTTCGATCATCACCTTGTACCGTATGTGTCTTGACCTTAGCTCCATGAAGATCTGCTCCATTATCTTCCCAAGTACAGAGGTGAAGCTCACCAGCCAGTAGGTCGCCAGGTCTTCTTTTCTGCCATTTTAAAAATTAGTAGCAGTGTTTCCCTTTTTTTCAGCCAGGGACTTCACCTGACCATTGTGGCTTTTCAAATCTGAAGGAAAGTGGTTTGGCAGAACATCAGTCAGCTCCCTCAGGATGCTGGAGTGTATCTCATCACGCCCTATGGACTTGTGGCTATTTGGTTTCATCAAGCAGTCTCAGTGCAATTTTAATTCAGGCTTTTGAGATATTCTGTACATCTGACATAGATGGTGCTGTGTCAGGGAAGAGTATGGGAAGGAAACAGATAAGAGTGACCTCAAGAATTCAAAGGAATTTTTAAGAGTTGGGCTTCTAATGTAAAAGACTCTCTTTTTATAATGTTGCTCTACTTCAGTCTCAGATTCCTGCAGTTCTGACATGATGCTATATATATATGTCACTAGACTACATAAATATGTATTAATAGTTAATTTAATTTGCATACTAAATCTCAGAAGAACATTTGACCAACTGAAGCTTAATCAGTGCAACTTAATATACTATTTTTTCATGTTCTTTAATAATTGTGATGAGAGAAACATCTTTCTAGTTGCTGTGGACTTGCCTGTGCTAATCAGAATGTCATAGAGTCTTCTGCCCCGGTGATCAAAACCTGTGTAGCATTGCATAAAGGTTAAAATTTTATTTTTAAATTTTATAACTTTTATTGACAAAAAGTAAATGAGTCAGAAAAACTTCTTAAAGAAATATGCAACTCACTGTAGATCTCTCCAGTCACACTGAGAAAAATCTGCAGCTGCTTCTGGGGCAGACTGGTAATGTAAGTATGTATATATGCATATATACACACATAATACACACAAATATACATTATATATGTTTATATACTTATATTTAAGGTTGTAGGTCACACAGCAAAAAGTAAGCATTTTTCCTTGTTTTTAAAGCTATGCAATAATGTGCTTATGTGAGGTTAGATGATATCTTTTTTAAGCTTTTCTATTAATAGACAAAACATGTTCAACTGAAATGATCAATTCTTGCATTTAACAGATTGAACTAAACACTTTTGTTGCAGCTGGGTAGAACAGTAGCATACACAAGTAAATGATTTTTAATACTGTAAAAATCTTAAAAATTTTGAGGTTCTTCCCTATAACAGAAGTGTCTTTCTTATTATTCTGTGAGAGAAAATTGCTGATGAAAATAATTTGCACTGAAAAGAATTGCCTTATGCCAGGATAGTACGACTTGGGCTATAAATCACAGAAAAAACACAGGAGTGAGAGACTGCTTAGGGTTTTGTTTGTTTTGGTTTTTTTTTGTTTGTTTTGCTTTCATTAAAACAAGTAAGTTTTTTCCTCTCTCAAAGATGCCAGGCTGCTGAAATTTAAATTGAATGTATAGTTGTATAGTTTAATTATGATGTATGGTTTAATATAGCCTACTTAGTACAAAAACATGACAGAGTGATTGCTGTCATGGAGAGCATTATGACATTGTTTTTTTGAACATGAAAGCACTTTACATTAGTAAGGACTCTCAGTGATTTCAAACTAATATTTATTATTTTGATATCCCCAGTGTTAGTTTTTTGCAAAATAGGCTACACAAAGTGGCAACATTTTCAAAATAGTGTAACATAGAATGAAAAGACCCTCTTGAGAAAACACTCAGAAACCACAGATAAAGAAAAAAAAGCTACATCTTCTATTTGTGTTTATTTCTGTTTTGCACTTGACTAATATAAAAGGTTATTTTTATGACTCAAATAATTAGCACACGTACAAACACACTGACTAATTTAAGTACTGACGTGGTAACAGACACAGACACAGTTTATTATTATTTTTCCTACTCTTCCTCTATGCTCTATGTTGTAGATTTTATTTTTCTCATTCTTTTTTTTTTCTCCTCTTTACTCCCTCTCCATTTGCACAGACATTTGGAGGGTCCTTGTGCAGTTTTGCACTTCCCATGACCAATGCAACTGAATGAGTACCGTCATATGGTACATAAATGGAGTATCAACAATTACATCTAAAAAGAGACTTAGATTTTGCAACATTGTATTTCAATAATTCAATGGTAGCTCCACATATTACTTGTAAAAATTCTCGAAAGTTTAAGTGGCACCTAACAATCAGTAAGCATGTTACAAAAGATCACGAAACATAAGCTCACCTATGCTGTGGGGAAAGCACACAGCTGTATTGCTGCAGTCAGAGTAGGTGAAGAGTATACCTTATAGCCTGAGTCTTCCTTTTTCTCTTAAGTTCTAAACCCTAAGTCAAAGACACTGCTGGGTCCTTTTGTTTCATTAAGTCTTCTTTTTTCTGTAAAGTACACTAATTATCCTTGTAGTAGAGATGAATACTGAGGAATTTTTATCTTACATTTTATCAGTGTGACAGTCATATTTTCTCTTTATAACCAAGTCAATCTTGGCTTATTTTCTCCAGAACAAATATTAGGGTAGAATGGTCAATGTGTATGAACCTTCTGTCGTAGACTTAATGCCCAAAAACAACACTAAGAAATTTGTTTTATTAATTTTCTTGTTCTACAGTTTCCTTAAACTCACTGTCTTCTTTCAAAAAATATTTACAACCAGATGGTGAGAGTCTTGAAAATCATTACTTCATGTGAATGTATTTGCTAATAAGTTTATTAAGTTACATTATTAGCAGAGTTAATGATTATGTCTTCACTAAATAATTTCAGTATGTGTGGATAAATGTCTTTCTAACATCACTACATTTATTAAAAAAAAAATCAAAATCATCTTTGTGTGCACACCATTTTGAATCTCTGGATCCTGACATTTAAAGTCAGCTCAGAGAACCAGGGGGCAGAAGAATTGTGACATTTTGTTTTCACTGGAGATCTGTCCTTGCAAATTAGCTCACATTCCCACACAATGGAGAATCTATCAAAGTCCGTAAGTGTAAGTCTTGAAACTCAGTCAGGGGCTTAAAGGATCAGTACTTCTACACACAAATAATCTACACTTGTCCTTGGCACATACGACCTTTATCACATACAATTCTAGACTTAGCTGTCACAGAATAAGTTGTTTACTCCTTACTTCAATGCCTATGTAAAACTCTTGCTCATACCAAACATATGCATGATAGCAAAACTTCTTGGCAAAATCTATTTTACATGTTCCTTATGATAAATTTCTCAAATGTATAGTTTTCCTATTTCCAGACTGAATCTTTCTCAAAATTCTAAAACAGATGGTGGCTAGCTGATGCTGCTTCTGTGGAGTATTTCAGGATGCAAACAAATTACTTCTTGTTTTTCTCTCTGAAGTAGCTATAATGATTTTTGTAGCCTAAGATCCTTACCCTCTTGAACACTTGAGCAAGCTGTCCAAATACACCACTGGAAAATAGTTGGCTTGCAGTTTTTTATCTGCATCCATGCTACAGAAAATAAATTGGAGCACAGAGAAGAAGGAATAATATAATAAGTAAAGCAAAAGTTGAAAAAAATTAACATCAGTGAGTCAATAATTTTTCTCTTTGCATTTTAAAAAATATTGTTATGTAGCTGCTTATGTTACTATGTCCATCAGCCTTTATGCCAGTGTCTTCTGAAACAATGAGAATCTTGGTAGAAGAATCAAGTGCTAATGGTGACCTAGAATCTGCCTGTATTTCAGTAGAATGCAAGTGATAGGAATACCTGTTACTTAACTAAAGTTACACATAAAAATGCAGTGGCATCTAAGAAACCAACTGGATATGGTTTTTTCAGCAAATAACACAAAACTCAACAAAATTTAATAATTAGTCATCCACCTTGTGTGTGCATTTTGTCAAGCAAAGCAATCACCGTATCTTAAATGAAACCAGCTGCTGATGGGTATAAGAATTCCTAGAAGCATGAGAATAGGAAGGGAGAAATTGTCTGCTATTTAATTATGATTTGAAATGGCAGACTCTCCTAGATTGTATCTTTTTCTAGTTATCTGTGAAAGACTCATCTGATTTATTCAAGGAAAAGTTTGATAATCCAAATTTGCAGTTTTGCTAATAAGAACCAGAATATATATACCCTCAGCAGGAGAATGATTAAAAATGCTGTCACAGTGATATACAAAGGAACATGTTTTGAAAAGAGATTTTTTCTTGTCACTTACTTTCCTGCAAATAAATAACCTGATTTCACTCAGTACTTCCACAGAAGCCTATTTTTTAATCAGGTTATTTTTTTCCTAAAATATCCTTAGAAAATTTTTCCGTTACCTGTACTTATATTTTTGCTTATGTATAAAGTAAAGGTCTTATGGGGGCACCATTGATGGCAATAAAGACTCCAATGTACAGCCTTCACTATTAGACATTTTAACAAGATTATCAGGGCAAAGAATAAATGAATACACAAAAAGCACTGGGAGAGGGGTGACAAATTTAGGGACAAACAAGGCATGTCAAAGAAACTGTACAGTCCTTCAAGCAGCACCTATTTTTAGGCTCTTGTTTTTTAAGTGATTCAGCATGTTCTTGCTCTGACTCCATCTGCTTTATGGATATCAGAAATCCATTAAGTTTTACCCTTTCCACTTCAAGAGAACAGCATGTACTCATGCAGGGGTTTAAGCTGAGTTTTTTTCTGAAATCCATGAAGGTTATGGTATGTCTGGTTGCAAGTGCACTGGATCTAATTGGATACAAAATTCAAGTTTGACGGTCTCTCAAGTTTGCTTCTGCTGTGCACCAGAGTGAGGTGCAGTGTTGCCTCGGCTGGGCAAGGGTGATGGTTATGCAGAAGCAAGGACTATGACAATGTCAGAATGGCACTGGGCCATTTTGAGTGGCAGGTCTTGTAGCACTGTAAAATGTTCCTTACCTGGGCCTGCAGTTAATATCTGTTCTTATGCCTTGTAAGTTTATTGGGCTTAAAAGGCCTCTATGACAGTAAATGTTTGCACCATGCTCCACCATAATCTTTGTGACAAACTATTGATGATGTTGAGATATGTTTTAATTGTTGTTTTTCTACCCACAGACTGCCAAGAATATTCCAACTTATATTTTCAACTAGAAATTGTCTGCAAATTACAGCTTAAATGACATGAATCCTGCTATTACCCTAAGTAAAGTTCTTTGTAATCAATAAGATTTATTTAGGATAGCAAAAGATTTATCATTCTGACTAATTCTGTTCAAATACAGAAAGAATGTTTTCTCCTGAGCATGTAATGTGGGAGTGGATGGTAAGGATCAGATGAAGTATTATTCTAGCCTAACCAATTGGCTGTAGCACTTTTATCTTTTTTCCACTTTTTCACTTTTTTTTTTCATCCATAATTGTTCACACATCTTTTTCTATTAGTATGATTTTCCTTCCATCTGAAAAAAAAGATTATTCAGTTCAGGTAAAAAGTATGTACTCTTTGTCCTCCACTGCTTTCTCCACTCAGAGATGACTAAAGAGATTCCTCTCTCCTGAAGGCCCAGTAGAAGTCCTGTCACTAACATTCCTAACAGGAATCTGTTTGCTATTTGCAAATACATGAAATGGTGGAAGAATTTCGGAAAAAAAAAAAAAAATCGATTCAGTTGTTCTGTAAATATTTTAGAAATTAATCGTTTCTTCCTGTATATATATGTTTAACTTAAAAGATTTGGCTTAGAAGTGGGAGCTCAGCTCCTGGTCTACTTTAGAATATTTTGATTCCTTAAGATGCGATATAATGAACTTTGTTGCTTTACTTAGACAAATAAAACTTCTTAAGTCATAATTAGACTTAACTTGCTGGCAACAAGAGGGTTGAAATTCTGGAAAATATATATATTTTCTGACTGATATGTTTTTCTTCCATCCAAGAACAACAGCCTCAGTGCCAAAGAGATTTTAATACCCTCACTGAAAATAAATGGAAGGATGACCTTAGTTATTTTTCGAATTGCCTGCAATTAGGTTGTCATTGAAAACTTAAACTAATAGGTTTCATTTCCATAGAATTTGATATTTTTAATTGTTATATTTTTTCTTTCTTGGGGTATTAAGATTTGTCTTCAAATTTGTAGGAATTTTTGAAAATAGATTTTGAATTGAGTTTCATTTTGTGTTAGAACAGATTCCTTTCACCTACTTTTTGTAAATCATTTGCCATTCATAGATATGATCAGCATATTTTTTCTGTTTATTTTTTTACATTTTACAATATCCTTTTTATTCTTTTCCTTCTCTGAATTTCTTGAAACTGTTAGACCTTTTGTGCTGTAAGATTAAATACATTTTATATATTTAATATATATGAATTTTTTTATACACTCTATACAATTCCATTGCTGCCTTTAGGTATTGTGCTTTGGTTTTGACTGTAACTGGTTATGAATCCCTTTCCTCTCATGATACAGCTAATTTAGAACCATACAAGAGATATTTTCCTTGTCAGAGGTCATTGTTTGCAGGTTTTTTAATAAATTTTGAAAAATGTTTAATGACATATTACCAATGTGTCTAACTTTGAATATGATCCATTCAAGTTCCTTGCATTATTCTCTAATCTTGACCAAACCCCCAACTTTTTGTTTCCTTGTTGCATTTTTTTGCTACCTTGTTGCTATTTCCTTTCCCACAACATTCATTACTATGGCAATTAACAGTGAACCTAATACAGAATACCCAGACACTCTGTTACTGATATTTTATATTTTTCAGCAAATAATTTTTTAATGTTATAGGTCATCTAATATTTGTTTCCTGAATCCAAGTGAGGTTTTGATCCATCTCAATGCTCTCCGTCTAATCTCATGCCTATATAGTTCTTTAGGAGACTGTCAAGGACCTTGCCGAAGGTCTTTTGAAAGTTTTACTAGATTTATGTGGCAAGTTTTTGATAGCATAGGGGCCACAGGGGTGGCTTCTGTGAGGTGACACCAGCAGCTGTCACCATGTCCTACAGAATCAGTTACAGTTGGCTCAAAGACAGTTCCGCCACTGGCTGTAGCTGAGACTATCAGTGATGCTGACAGCACCTCTGGGATAACATATTTAAGAATGGGCAAAAAAGTGCTGTGCAAGAGCATCTGGGAGAGAGGAGTAAGAACAGGGGAGAACAACTCCCCTGCAGACAAGGCCAGAGAAGAAGCAGGGAGAGGAGGTGCTCCAGGAGCAGAAATTTCCATGCAGCCTAAGGAAAAGACCATGGTGAAGCGTGTTGTCCCTCTGCAGCACATGGACAAGAACAGGAGAGTAATATCAACACTGCATCGCATGGAGGACCCCATGTCACAGCAGGTGGACATGCCCTGATGAAAATTGCAGCCCCTGGAAAGCTTATTCAGAAGCTGGCTCCTGGAGAGAGCTGTCACCCATGGAGAAGACCCATGCTGGATGAAATTATTCCTGAAGATTTTATCCATGGAAAGGATCCACACTGGCATAGTTCTTGAGGAACTGTATGGGAAGGATTCATATTGGTGAAGTTTTTGAAAGACAGTCTCCCATGGGAGGAATGCCATGTAGGAGCAGGGGAAGAGTGCAACAGAGTAGGAGTGGCAGAGATTAAGAATTATGAACTAATCAAAATCCCCATTCCCATCCCCTTCCACTACATATGGGCAGAAGATATAAGAGGCAGAAATTAAGCTGAGCCTCAGGAGAAGGGGTTGAAATGAAGGTGTTTTTAGTTCTGCTTTTACAACTTATTTTGCTATTATGATTAATTGGCACTAAATTCTTATCTTGATTGAAAATTTCTTCCTCTTATTTTTCTCCTTGTCGCATTGATAGAGGAGGAATCATATAACTGGTTGGTGGGCACCTGTCCACCAGCCAAGGTCAACCCACCACACAAGAGTAAATAAATTACATGAATCTCCTTAATTTATTCCTTCTGAAAACATTTTTAAAGACCTATTAAATTAGTAAAATGCAATTTTCCTTTGCATGAACACTGCTATTTAACTATGAAAATGTGCCTAACTGCAAAACTCCCCCCAAAATTTGATTTGCATACTCTAGTAATACCCAGTATGTATTGACATCCTATCTTTTTAACTTTCATTAGGTGACAGCAAACAATTTCAGTGGAAAAATGTTGTTGGTTGGTATAGATGCCATAGATGCAGATAGATGGGTACTATTTTTTAAGCCTTTATAAGACTTTATGTGAAAACATAAATAAAAACTGGGTTATAATGACACTCATGCTCTTGAAAAAAAAGGAGAGACACATTGGAACAAGATTCAAATGTGCTTGAATTGATAAAAGAATATGAAAAGAAGTATTTTTTATCTCATATTACTAAATACAGTACAAAAAAAGTGAAGAATAATCTAGTGCAAAAATCCCACTGGTACATTTATTATTAAGTAGTAGAAAGTGTAGAAAAAGAGTTTACAAAACATGCCAATTTATCTAGGTCCTAAAATGGTCTAATTTATGTAGATGTAGTGTGTACATATTTAGATCACTATGGCAGAGATTGAATAGCAACTCTTTCTCAGTACTGGAAATGCTGAAGACAATTTCTGATCTGAGTTCACTTTATGAGAGATTTCAAAGCACCACTCAGTGGCAACAGGTATATTGGATTTTTTGGGGAAAGGATTGAGAAACAAGCAAGCTGATTTTATCCTTGCAAATGAGAGTTCAGCAAGAGTATTCTGATTTCTAGAATTTTTCTTTTGTTTGACACTTTTGCAAGATCACATACTTCACTAAATTTATCCCAAGCTGCCTTTAAGGCTAGATGTATTTGATGATGAAGATCTTTCATTTAATGTCTGTGTTTGCCCAAATTATGGTCCTCTTCATTGTAGATGGAAAATGGTAAGTCTCTGTGTAGAGAAAGAAAATTTACCCTTTGCAATAAACACTGCTATCACAAAACACTGAGGTCAAACTGAAATGTACTTAATAGTCCAGCAAATATCCATTGAAAAATCCCAAATGGTGAAAGTGTAATTTGTTGCAGATGAACTGATAAAGAAAGCTCATACAACAAATACTAATTACTGTTCCATGGCACTGGTGTAATTTTAAAATTATTTGTGTGTTTCAAGAGAGTTGCAGAGGTTTATCTAAGTTTGTGATTTTGTACAGATTTAATTGAAATAATTTTATGGATGGAAGGGATATCAGAGAGGATTTGCCATATGATTTTGATACGCCTTATTCAAGTTATTTTTAGCAAGAAGAGTAAACTGACATTGTCAAGACCTTTGAGTTTAATATCTGATTTTTAGTGCTTCCCAGACTCTTACAATAAAAAAGAAAGATTGCACAGCTGGGAATTGACTATATGTCTGATGAAACATTACATTTCTGCCTTTGGGTGAAAAGGAAGAGGATCTTTATTTGCACAAGGGACTGAATTTCCTTCACTTTTCCTTAGTTACGAAACACAAAGATGACCAAAGAATAAGAATACTTTTAAAAGAAAAACTACAATGTGCTATGTCCAGCTAGATAGTTTAACTGCAAGAAATAAAGTGAGGTTATCTGTAGTGAGCAGCTGAAAATATGTATATTAAGACCAATCTGTGTTGCATACTTGAAAGATGGATCCAAAAACTATCTCTAAAAGTGCTCATTTTTGCAAAATTAACTAATTCAACCAGATGCTATTTCTCTGAAAATTCTCTCAGGGAGTTGTAGAGTAACAAGTTTAACAAGAAAGACAATTATCAAAACAACACATTGAGACTGCTTCCATATAGTCTTCTCCTTTTCTTACAGGTAGTGTAAATTTTATTGTTTTACATAGTATTTTTACACTTTTGGATATTGTGGCAGAGGACTTTTAACTCTAAAATGCTTTCAGTGGTACTTCCTACTCTCTACTACTTTAATGTTAAAGTGTACCCCTAACAGAAGGGAGTTTAGAGCTCTCTAAAGTAAAATAAATAAACTGTATGGGCATCTTTCTTTAGATCGGGTTTTGGTTTCCTTACACCTAGAGCAATTTGTCTGATTAATGCAGATGGCTGAAATGAGGGATACAATACAATAACATAATGTCTTCTTGCTGTCATGTACTTATATTGTCTCAGAAAGAAGTCAAGAAGTCACCTTATGGGTCTAAAAAATTGTGGGTATGAAACGTATGCTGTATAATGGCATTCTGTGTGAGCTGCAGAATTTGCCCATCACCAGCTACTCGAAGGCTGCTTTTATCTAAGTCCCTACCAGTCTCACACATCCGTGCAGCCTCAAAAAAGGCCACATCGACAACAAGACCTCAAACCACATTTAATCGAAGCGAGGAGGAAACTATCTTCAACAATAAATAGGCTCAGTTGGTTAAAACTTGGTTGTTAATAATGCCAAGGTCATGTTCAATTCCCTA
>JAOXXN010000375.1:607483-621569 GCA_026770055.1 Myrmophylax atrothorax
TAAGGCAATGTTTCACACCCATATAAGCAAACTAGATACTGCGGCCATGATGTAGATGTTTTATTTAGCTTGGAGTTTTCTGCTTTGCTCTTTGTAAACTCTGCTTGTTAATCAGCCGAAAGACGTGCTGTATCTGGTAGTGCATTTTGTCAGGCACTTGTACAAATATCTGTCATCTGATATATCACTAAGGTGACAGCTTCCCACCTTATGTTTCTGGTTAAAGTTTACCTGGTGGACATATCTATCACTTCAGTGTTTTTCCTCTGTTCATAGTGACTCCCTACCTTTTTAGAAACCAGGTTTCTGAAACCAATTATCAGCAATTGTCTAAGCCTCAAGGGCAAAGTGTTTAACGCACAGCACTTCACTTCTATCTAAAGAGGTACTTGAGCGTTTCAAAACCTGTTAAGTTTAAGCAATTTCCACATTATAAAAAGTGTGTCTAGACCAAGCTCCTTGTTTTATCTGGGAATAGCACTGCTGAAGGACAGAATGATACTGAATTCTAATTATGTTTGTTTGTTTCTTTGTTTACTTGCTCATTTCTTTGCTAAAAGCAATGGGATACAAATTGGTGAGGACACTGACCTAACTGGCCTTATCAAACATGGGAATGGAGATCCTATAGGTTGGTATTCTGTTAGAAGAATATCATGAGCATTCAGAAGTGATTTTGCTTTAGAGTTGTTATTATTGAGCTAGTCTCTTTGGGGTTTTGGTTATTGGGTTTTTTGGGGGACTTTTTGTTTATTTTTTCTTAATACACATAAAGGTATTTTTACGGATCTTACAATGTTCACCATAAATAGCAAGAAGCCAAATAAATTTTTATAATGTTAGTCATAGGATTTTGCCTCCTATAGCTTCTTCTGCTGAAAGCCTAAGTTTGAGTTATTTGAATAGATTTAGTGGCTCATTAGAAAAGCTTTTGTCTCCATAAGAGTGATTCTCAGTAGATCAAAGACACTACTGCCACTCTGTTCCATCCATATTCCTAAGTCCTTAAGCTTATGCTCCTGAAGTATCAAATGTTCAACAAGACGTCATCAAGTGGATCTGAGATATGTCTGATATTTTTTGTCTTAGTTAGGAAGAACTATTAATTTAACAGGTCAATAATTTCAATGTTTATTAAAAAATAGGCTGTTTTGATTCCTTCTCCTGCTGAAGGATACACAGTAATACCTGGCCAGTTGCTGATCTTCCTTTTATTCAGACATTGAAGTTTCCCATTAAATTAATCTGTTTGATATTTGTGTCAATGTAATAAATTCATCCAGGTTTCCAAAAAAACATCCTTTTTGTCTCCTGTGTTGTTTCGCTTGGTGCAGGGAATGGCTACCTGTAGCACAGTCCCTATTTTCAGTGCATGTTATTGATGCCTAAGGATTTAATGTATTTTTCGTAGATTTTAGGGTCACATAAGTTCTTCTAGGCTGCTCAAATCCTAAATGCAGTTATTAAATGTCTTTCCCACAAGACTGGGTTCTTTCTCAGGCTTTGCCAAGGCCATGGCATTTGTGTGAAGCCACCTGCAGATAACAGAAGAAAAAACATAAGAAGAAGGCCTAACAGCCCCTGGAAGGGGGCAGTTCTGAAGGCCCCTATGGCTGGGCCCACAAGAGAAATGAAAATGATGATTGGATATTAATATCTTACATGCAAATTACTAGAGAAGTTATAAAAGTTTTAACACCCCTGAGGGTGGGGTCAGACTTTTTTGGTTTGCACCTTAGAAGCTTCTAATAAAGGTAACCTGTATATCTTTCTCCATTAACCTGTTTCCAAAGTGTCTGTGTTCACAGGGCTGAGGCAACACTATAGAAAAATCACATACACTGCAGGATAGACTTTTGAAATTATTGACATAGACTTTCTAATCAAGGAATCAGGAATCAGTAAGTGAATGGCATGGCTGTCATCTGGATAATGACACAGGAAGAAACAAGTTACTTTTTTTCTGTAATTTTGGTTTCATTAACTGTATCAGTGTTTGTCCCATGTTCCACCATTTTAATCTCTGTACTGGGTTTGTGAGGCAAGGTTTTAGTAGGGGTAGGGCTATCAGGGTGGCTTTTGTGAGAAGCTACCTAAAGCATCCCCCATGTCCTGCAGAGCAATGCCAACAGGCTCCAGGACAGACTCACCTCTGTCCAAGGGTGAGCCAATCAGGAATGATAGAAACAACTCTGTGACAACTTATTTAAGAAGGAAAAATAATTACTGGGCAGATGCACTTGCAGTCAGAGAAGAGCAGAGTGAGACTAGGTGAGAAGAACAAGGTCACACCAAGGTAGTGGAAAAGGAGAGGAAAGGAGGTACTCTGGGTGCTAGAGTTGAGATTCCCCCACAGCTACTAGAGCAGACCACGGTGAGGCAGCTGTGGCCCTGCAGCCCACGGAAGTGGTAGAGGATGCAGAGATTCACCTGCAGCCCATGGAGGAGAATCACACAGGAGCCAGTGGATGCCTAAAGGAGTCTGTGAAGCCATGGGAAACAGTGCTGGTGCAGGCTCCTGGCAGGGACCTGAATACACATGGAGAGAGAAGCCCACACTGAAGTAGGTTTTGTGGTAGGACTTGTGGCCCCGTGGAGGTTCCACATTGAAGCAGCTGTGCCTGAAGGACTCCACCCCATAGAAAAGTGACCCATGTGTGGAGGACTGTTGCCCATGGGATGGACTCATGCTGGAGAAATTTGTGGAGGACTGTCTCCCATGGGAGGGACCCCATGTTGGAGCTGGAGGAGGCTTCTTCTCACTGATCAGCAGCAGGAATGATACATTATGAGCTGACTGCAACCCCCATTCTCTAGCTTCTTGCACCATTGGAGTCAAAGATGTAGAGATGGGAAGGAGGGAGGGATGTGGGGAAGATGTTTGTACAATTTGTTCTGCTTCTCATTAACCTACTCTGATTTTATTAGCAATAAATTCAATTAATAGACCCAAGGCTGTTTTGTCTATGAAGGAATTTGGTGAATGTTCTCTCACAGACCTTATCTCAACACAACTCCACTGTCCAGGGGAGTGATAAAACAGCTTTGGTGGGTACCTTGCATCCAGATAGCATCAACTCACCACAAATGGGTCCTTGCCCTAAGATCACATTCTATTGTTAAAAAATAATCTATGTTTTTACCACAGAAATCTGATTCAGTCCCAATCATCTCACCAGGTTCCACTAATCTGTGCAATAGTTTTGTTAGCTCTCTGAAGCAAACAGTACAGTTGTGCTGGTTTAAAGGTTAACCAGCAGGAGAAGTGAACCCAACACAAAAGAGATTAGAAATCAGAGTTACAATTTAATAAAAATATCACAATGAATGCAATGGTACAAAGAGAAATTGGTTTTGCCTCACAAACCCCAGGAGTATAACCCAGTACCCTGGGGCACAAACAGAATGGTGTTCGTTAGCCCCTGTGCTGAACCCCACGTGGTTTCCCTGAGTCCGAAGTAAAAGGAGGGGAAAAAAACCCCTGTTGGTGCAGATGGCGGTTGCAGTTCTGTCAAGGTTCTGGTCCTCTTCCGGATCTGGCGAGTGATCTCAGAAGTCCCCAAACCTCAAGATTATATCCCCTCAGGTTCAGGTGGGAACACCCAGTACCTCCCCCAGGGCAGAAAGTTCCCCAATGGGTGATCTAACTCTGTGAGTCATGGGGTATATTTGGAATCATTGATGGCCCATTAGCAGACACATCACCTCACGCTGGGTGTGGAGGTGCTAACAACTTTCTGGAGGGGAGTTATCACAGCTCTTATCTCACAAACTTCTTTAACACCCAGCTTAACATACTGAGGGGTCGGATGTGCCCTGGGCAGCTGCTGCAAATGGTCCATTGTTAAAAGTTCATGAGATAAGAATAGCGAGTTTAGAATACACAGCTTTGGTCGCACCCACACAGTGGTAAACTGGTCCCGGCTTGCTGAACTAGGACAACAGTATAAAAACTTGTCAGAGTGATCATCTCCACCTTGACATCTCCCTCTGATCAACCTTCAGAATATGCTATCATTATCATCTAATCACAGAAAGTATGATGGCTATGATGGCACAAAATGCCATTGCAGTTCTTCACTACCAGCCATCCCTGAACCTCTGCACTTTCTCCCGCTTCAGTCTTTCACTTCTAGCCTTTGCAGCCAAACTATGCAAATACGAATTATGTGTGTCTGTGACTTAGTCCTGTGAACTCTTATCTTCATTTAATCTTTCTTGCCCTCAGGCTCTGTGCCCTTTACTGCTACTTCCTTCTCCTCTTTCCCTTCTTTTGGGCGGAACTTAACTCAGAAGTTGAATTCCTTAAGCTCCTTGTCACCTTTTGAAGAGATCATTCCCAATTGTGTCAGGCAAAGGGCCCTTCACAAGCATCGATTACAGTGCTTCCTTCAGCCAGGCTTGGTTTCAACTTTAGTCATTTGCATTTATAGCACTGGGAATTGCATACCGTGTAACAGCTAGCTCTTATACAACTACTCATCAGAGATAATTCTACTCTTTGGAGTCACAGCAGAGAGAGTGAATGAAGACTAACAGCATATATTC
Source organism: Myrmophylax atrothorax (assembly GCA_026770055.1). NCBI lineage: Eukaryota > Metazoa > Chordata > Aves > Passeriformes > Thamnophilidae > Myrmophylax > Myrmophylax atrothorax. The sequence continues at coordinate 612,032 of JAOXXN010000375.1, forward strand.
TATCCAAATTATTCTCTAGAAGACTCCAAGCAAATAAAAAGAAACAATCTCATTTTCTGTAACAATTTTGCAAACCACGTACTTCATGTTTTATATATTCCTTACTGTTTTCAAATAATGCTTATGTTAGTAGATGTGTGCTTCCAACTACCACAGATATAATTAGAAATAGCATTTAATTATAACAAAAATAATAGTATACTTTTTTATTTCCCCTAAAAACTGATTTGCTTGAGGCTATTAATAAAACTGATTAACATCTTCAGTTTCTTGAAATTATGTGAATATTCCTTCTTCTGTGTATTATTAATATGCTCCTGTCATTGTAGATCCTGCTTACATGAACAATTTTCATCCTCCTGTTACTGTGGAGCACTTACTTTGGGGCAATGAACAAATTACAGTAATTATTTTTAAGAGTAACAGGAACCGGAACATAGCTCTCAACTAATGGTTAAAATAGCTGTGAAAGGATCCTCCTTACCCTTGGAAATCTCAGCAATGGAAAGAAAGTCTGCAGAACTGCAACTTCCATCTAATGGTTGTGTCTTGATACATGATTACAGTTTTCCAGTCCTCCTCTGTTATGGACTGTGTATCTGCTTGAGGATATAAATTCTGGGATGGGTCTCTTTAGCAGACTCCATAGGATGAAGGCAAATGAAAAAGGCATAAAGGAACAAAAAAAAGCAAAGAGTAAAATCAGTAGTACTTAAAATCTTTAAATCAGGATTGTCATTTTCCAAAGGAGATGCTCTATTTTAATAATGTAATTTGGACTTCATTTTTGTTTTGCTTTGTTTTGGTTTTTTTCTTTTCTGTAAGTGAGGATAATTTATTTCATGAGGACAAAACCCCAACCCAACCGATGAATACAATAATGACTGTACTCCCCTACAGGTCTAGGATTAAACACATGAATTCCAGATGTTCACAACTGTAAAATGCTGAAGATTCTGTTTTGCGCCACTATTGTGGTAACATAGATTTATTTATTTTCCTTGAAGCCCCTCATTTTGGAGATTGAAAACTCATAATAAATGGTTTGCTTGAAACTTAATCTTGGCATATACATTTCAAGAAAGGAATAAGTTAGCTCTTTCCATTTTCCCCACACAAGTTAGGAAAAATAATACAGAAACATTAAAATGCAAGCCTTTCCATAGCAGAAGTGTTTTCTTTCTTTCTTTTCTTCCTTTCCCCGCCCCGTGAAATGCATAGATCAGGTTGTATTACCGCACCACATTTACTTTGCTCCTTATGTTCATGAATCCAACACAAAATTTTTAAAACTATAAACTACATTCATTGAAATCAATGAAATTATTTGCTGCTAAAAAGCTACATGTAAGCGTGAGGAAAAAAGGTATCCCATAAAACGTACATATATGCCTCTCTTTCAATTAGCTCGTGAGAGGCCCCCACAAATGCACATTCATAAATAAGACATTAGGAATTATTTGTCTGGCTTTATTTGTCTGTATATTTTTCTTTGTCAGTATCACAAATGTGATCACCCTAAAAAATCATGTAAAATTTCAACATAGATGTTTCCTCTTTTTGTGCACAGTGCTATTAGAAGGTCACAGGATCACAGATGTGTTCAAAGCATAAACAAAATCATAAATTTGGGGGGTTTTTTTCCTCCCCAAAATCCCATTTGTAATCCAATCTGTTCATTTTCTACATTTCTTAGAAAGTTTCTAAGATGAGAAAACAACAAGTTTTCAGAAATTGTCTCAAAATATATCATCAGTACAAAATGCTGTACCTTAGTTTTAGGTAACTTGCTTGGTTAATTAATTTCTTCCAGTGAACACTTTCTTCCTTCTGTTTCTAAGAGTGTAATATCAAGATGAAGCCAAATAGAAACACTAGGTTCAAACTTCAGAACAAATTATTATCTAGATGTTATATCTTTATCTCATGTCCACTATAATTAAGCATTTCAGTCCTTTAACACAACTTTGGCAAGAAAACTGCTGAGAATATGAAAAGGCAATCTTAGGTGTGGGTTTCTTCTGCTTTTAAATTGAGATCTCTTCTAGGGCCATCTCTATTGCATGTTAGATTATTTGGTGAGGTTGTTTTTAGTTTACAGCTCCTTATAGCTTCTGAACGGTCATACCAATGATATGGCAGAGTAATGTAGAGCAATCTTAACAAGGAGAATAATGCTTGCTCATAAAAATCTATCCCTTAGCTGAGAAGAATATAGTCTTTATACTGAATTATTATTTAACATTATTTCATATTTTTCTATATTATACAAGAAGATCTTATATGATGCTATTTTCTGTATTTAAAATTCTTAATAGTCACCTCAAAATGAAAATAATAAACTTTAAAATAACATCTTCTAATGATATTTTCTAATGGTATTGATGAGGACATGTGATACTTGAGTATATCTGACATTTCTTGTCTTATATTTGTGAGTTCAGTGCTTTTAGTTAGACCACATCAGCACAATGAACAGTTCTTCAAACAAAAGTGAAATGTTTGTAAATTATGTGGAACTCTTCATTGCTGGGATGCGTCATTATGTTTCTTTAATACTTGCTCTATTCTTTCCTGATAGAAGTCAAACCACTCCTATGTTCTAGCCTTAGATCTTGGCAATTTTCAACAATAAATATATGAGTTCCAGATGCTCACTAAAATTACGGAAAATGACTGCCAATGCTGTCTGTGCCATTGTTGTGTGAAAGTTCTTTTTCTCCTTGGAGATCTCTCCTCTTCTAAGGATTTAAGCTTTTTCAAGCTGGATTTTGCCATATAAATGTCATCTCAAGAGCACTATGTGTGTTTCACAAGATATAGGACTATTTGTTTTATGTTGCTATCCATTTCAAAGCATATGTTTACAGTAGGTCTTTACTACTTTTTCTTTCTTGAAACAGAGAATAATTTTCTAAGACACCTAGGTGTCTTCTGCGCTTCAATCATCAACCTAATTTCACTTTCAGTTTAGATAGTCTCAAAGTTGCTAATTAAAAATTCTGCAAATATTTGTAATCAACACAGAGTATCTGGACTGCTGTCCATGTGCACATAACAATTAGTCCAATTAACCAGCAAGCTGAAAACTAGCTAAACTCTAAAGGTGGGAATTTCTGCATTTACTTCAGCCATGGAAAGATAAAAATCTTTCAAACTAGTTGACAGTATCTTTGCAAAGTTGGAAAAAATAGTGGAGGAATGGAGAGAGTAAGTGGAGACAAAAAAGGGGAACTAGAGAGGAATCATCCCATCCAAACAGAAACAAAATGAATAGCATGAATGTAATTTTGCAGGTGTCTTTACCTTTGCTCTTTTTACAGAATCAGTCTATTTGAATTGTTCAGAACAGATGTGTCTTACATGTTTCTAGTATGTGGTGGAACAAAACTTTCTCAAGAACAAAATAAAAAATCATATATGTTGAGAATTAAATCAACAGTTGATGTAAAATGCCTCAGGTCCTTTTTTGAAGTGGTAGAAACGATAATTATTAAAAATAGGAGGGAGCTGTCAGAATTGATATTTGCAAATTGTAATTTTTTAATTTATTAAATGTAACTTTGTATCACTTGCTGATAGGATTTTCTCTCCTTTTTTTTCTTTTTCAATCAAAAATAGAAAATATTTTTTTCCAGAAGACCTAGTGTCTAGTTAGGAACAGATTTCATTTAGGAAATGTAAGCATCCACAACCCATTTAGTTCCCATTTTCACAACATTAGCAGTTAGATGGAAGAATTTTCCTTCAAGTCCCACTGGCTCAGAATGAGAATCCTTTAATCTGAAAGTAACTGTCTCTGGTCATATAGGCATCCATGGTATATAGCCACAATGAGTTGGCTACTATGGGAATTTCTTCATGATAAAAATTAGAAATGGGGACCCTAAATTGGTCAGGCGATTTTAGCTGGTCATGCAGCATTTTAAATACTTTGTATGCATCTGGCAAGCAGCTATTCACCCTGCAGACCCGTTTTAAAACTATATCTGATTCAGTTTGGTAATGAAGTCAAACCTCTGCTTGTTTCTGCATCCCTAGGTTTAAGCATCTCACAGTTGGATCTTGTATTATTAAACCATTTCAAGCTCAAACAAAAATTCTATTTGCTCTTCTCTATAATTTTAGGGGATTCAAATTTTTGTGTCCAAACAGCAACTAGTTCACTTCAAAAATGCACATCAAAAAGAATAAATTCTCTCGTATTATTAACACTCTCTAGAATAGGTACGTGGTATTAATACCTGTTTATAACTTAAGGTGTACAAAATAAGACTTTAGGTGCAGAACCCTTGTGTCTGAAAACTGACCTATTGTGGAATTCCCATACAGCTAAGTGGTTTATCTTAAAACTCAAATAGCTTTTCCTTGTATTTCCATTGGAGAGACTGTTTCAATTCACGAGTTAAGAGAGTCCTCTTTTTCAGTTTATGCTATTTTTTAAGATGACATTTTCATTTCCTCTTAGAAAATGTTGGGTTTTAGCTATTTTAGCAGATGCAATAATTTCAGAGAGCCGTTGTTGTTACTCTAATACCAGAGGCCCTGTTTTTCTTACCCTTATTACACAGAAGCTGATCAAGATGGGTCATCCAATTCATAATTAGTGCTCTGGTGGTCAAGCACATGAATGGCAATCTAATTCTATCTAACACCAGAGTGTCACAGCTAGAAGATAACCACTTAGTTGTGACTTCCGAGAGAAAGAAAATAGTGATTTTGGAGATCTCCTTCCTATACCTGTGCACAAAGTTCAGCATAGCAATGAGTTGCTCTGGGTTACTGCACACTGGACAGTTACAGTACATTAATGAAAGTATCCAACTCACTCTATCCAAAGGAGAAATCATTAGGGATAGAAATAGTTTATAACAGGTACATTCAGCCTCCTGCAACCATTAATCAGATCAGATCTTCAGTTTAACAACAAAACTGCCATTTTCTGTCATTTTTAATATTTTTGCTTACTGTTTGGAAGTGTCTTTATTGTAAAATTTTGAGGTTTATTCACCAAGGTCCCCATACATTTTCCATTTTTTTTCATGTAGTCTTTCTTCATGAATTCCTAAGTTTTTAATGACTTCTTTTGGTACTTTTTTAGATTTTTTTGTTTGTTTGGTCAGTTGGTTGGTTTGGTTTTGGTCTTTTCATATGTGTGTACACTTGTGTTTTGTTTGGTTGATTTTTTTTATTATTTTTATCCTACCCTGATGCTTTGAATGTCTATTTAAGTTATTTTTTGGCTGGGATATAATTCAGGATATATTTGTATTTTAATTATACAGCAAACGTATAACCAGTTGACAAAACCAATTGACACATCTTGCTTCTTTGAGATTTGTATTCAGAAGAAGTGGATAATTGGTTTAATGGGATATGCTCAACTTTGACAGTGGTCTATTATTCTATGGGCTTTTTACCTAATTTTTTTAACACCTTCACACGCATGAGGGGCTGGGGCTCCAGGTGATGAGAGAGACTTAAATTTTCAGTTGTAGCTCCTCTGTTAATTAAGGTTCCTTGGTTTTCTATTTTCATGAGTGTTAAGGAATAATATAGAGTAATCAGCATGAATATTAATATGAAATATTAGCCAGATCAAAGAAAGAGATGGCATGAGAATAACTGAAAAGCTTACACTTAGACAACAGTGACTAAAAAATGCCACTACCATCCTCTAGCATCCCCTAAGTGCACAGGTATTTTGTACAAAATGGAACGTTTCTGAAAGAAGTTAAAAAACAGTGTCTTTTGAAAGATAGAAGAAGTGGATTTGGTGTTCTTCAGCAGTCAAAAGACCTGCTTTGTTCGGTGTTTCTACTTCATGTTAGGCTGGTACCCTAACCATGATGGGGGGGAGGGCAGGGAAACTAGGAGGACAACACTCTAGATTTTAAATGGATGATATGATCCAGAGAGTATACTGTACTAATCAACTGAAGGACAATATAGAGGACACTGCACACTTTATCAGGATTATTTTGTCTTGGGTACTTAGTTTTGGTATCATCAATCAGTCTTCAAGATGACATCCAGGTGCTTAGGTAACTTTACTAGCAGAACTTGGATATTTAGGACCTATAAATATCTGAAAAGGAAGGAAAGTAGTGGATTTATCTACAGTTTTTTAAAAACTTGCTGTTTGTGCTCCTTGGTAGAAAAGAAACAGATAAACCAAAACAAAAAAAAATCCCAGGTTTCTTTTCTGTGAAGAAAAAAACCAACTTAGATATTAACTAGTTCATTTTAGTACAGTCTTTCACATCAGTACACCATTGTCAAAGAATCAGTTGCCAAGAAGCATAAAACTGTTGTTTGTTACCCAGACAACCATTATAAGGGACGATTAGGTCAGCCTTCAATTTCTCATTAAATAGTCTAAAAAGATTAAAGTGATTTGTCAAATATGCAGTGTTTTCTAAAAGAGATTTTAAAATATGATAACTGCCTGTAATAACTCAAATTCTGCATAGAAATGTCTCTATATTTAGCTTTCATATCAACAACAATAACAAAATATCCTACTGCAGCTGTAACACATTTTACTAGATTCTTTATGAGTCTCTTGCTCCCCCACAGAGGACACATGCTAGAAACAGAGAACATGCTTGGCAAACTTATGGATTTCATATGGAAATACCATTATTTTTAGCTAATTCACAAACCAATACAACTCCAAATTTGATGTTCAAGTTCATTTGACAAATCTTCTAGATTTTAAGAGCGTCTTGATGGACAGGGCTTTTCTTTACCAGAGTGATTTGTTTGAGAAACTGTCTCAATGAGGTTTTCCTCATTTTGTCATGAGCATGCAACTGAGAATGCCATTTGTCCAACTTAAAAAAAAAAAAAAACACAATCCCTTCAAACACCAACAATCCCTGAAAGCCCCAATTGTTATAGAGAGATTTCATGAAGAGTTTCGTCCTTTTTTTTTCTTCTAATGTTTCCTTTAATGTGTTTGAACAATGGTCCTGACAAATATATTGCAGAAAATCCATATGTGCAAGAATGCAACTGCAGAAGAAAAGAGTAGAAAGAGGAGACTTAGAAGTACCACAGGCCCAGTGGTACTCTTTTCTTCATAATTTGCAAATTCTTGATTGGAAACCTAGAATTTATGAAAATTACTTGATGGTAATAGAGAATTCCTTTGGCAGCCCAACTTCTATAGCTGTTGGTTTCACCATATTTACTGCTTCTATTTGTAAGAGGAAGGCTGTTTAAAGATGACAAGAGGATTTTCAAAATATTCATGAGGTCTGATCTATAGACTTTGAAGTATTTTTTTCTTTTTGAACCAGGTTGAAGACAGGGAGAAAAATTACATTGAGTAGTTCCGTCCTACATAAATTCATATTACCTTTGTTTTAGATACCAATGACTAAAAAAATCAGTGGCAGTTCTATACATGCCAATAAAAATTTGCAGCTAAGTTAATTTTTTAAAAAATTTTGTTTCAATTATCACATAGCAGAGATAACTATGCCCACAAAAACGTTAGAGACTCTCATTGCTGGCATACCATTCTGTTTAAAATGAAAATATTACCTTCTATACCTTCTATTTTTCTGCTTGAGTAATAAGAGATAAAAGCTTAAAAGAACCACAGTTGTAGCTTCACCGGTTGCAATAGGATTTTCTAGAAATTTTTTAATATTTCTGTATAGCAGAGCTACTTGATAAGTTTGTGGAGAAACTATATTAGAAGCACCACTCTTTAAATTTTTTTGCTCAGCTAGCTCCTTAGATTATAAAATCACAGAATCAATTAGGTAGGAAAAGACCATTGAGATCAACAAGTCCAAACTATGACCAAACAATACTCTGTCAACTAGACCATGGCACTGAGTGCCATATCCAGTCTGTCCCTAAACACCTTCAGGGACAGTGACTCCATCACCTCCTTGAAGTGCTGACTCCACTATCTAATCACACTTTCTGTGAAAAAATTCTTCCTAATGTCCAACTTAAATCACCCCTGGTGTAGCTTAAGACTATGTCCTCTTGTCTTTTCCCTGATTGCCTGGGAGGAGAGGCTAACCCTCAGCTGGCTGCAGCTTCCTTTCAGGTATTTGTGGAGAATGATAATGTCTCCCCTGTGGACCCCATATCCCACAGGCTGTAGACTGATCAGGCCTACACTTTTTTATACAGTGAACATCATAAATTATCAAATTAGTTGTCTAGAAAAAAACCACAGAGACAGTGGCAGGTGTGAATTCAGGGACCAGAGATATGGGTCCCTAGCCAGTGGGGGACGAGTACATGGAAAGATAAATAGGTATTGATTTTTTTTCCTTGATATGGAAACCAATTGTGAGTAGTAATTTGGTTTTTATAAATCAATTTTGTCATCCAATAACAACAGCAGCTTTTCATTAATATCAAACTAAGCACAACTAAGTTAGTAACTATTGACATGCTCCTGATTTCTTTGCCCATTCAGAAATTTGCAGTTGTTTGTATAAAAACTTTAGTGTTGAAACACTCATGGATTAATTGTAGCTACTATATAGGTTTTAGTTATATAGGTGATATAATTAGCTGTATCTACTATCAATATAGCTATATTGCTTTCACAAGTAGTCATAAGAAAAGGGCTTTCAATAATCTAATACCATAGAAAAGAGTTGCCATACTATTTTCTGTAGAAAGGAAAAATAAATATGTTTACACAGGCCTATACAGTGCTTTGCTGAGAAAAAAATCTTTTTCGGCATCCAAATGCAAACTCAAACCCCATGAGTAATGCAATAATACTAATGCTGAAATCTGTCTAGAGCAGTACTTCCAATTCCTTGGCAGAACCAATCCTTCTGCTGACCTGGTTTAGTCTGTTTCCATTTACAGAGTTCAATGTTCACAAAGCCCACTGCACCGTGCAGACATTTCTGAAGTTCGTATTTTCTGTGGGTAAAATCAAACGCTTTGGTAGATCTATAAATAGGACTCCTTGTCCATGGCCCCTGCCTTCCTCTGTCATTGTGAAATACTCACAGGTGATAGTGCAGCAGCTAGGATATTTCCTTATGTTTTTTGAGCTGCCTTCACTGGAGGAAGGGAGCATACCAAAAGCATTCATCTAGCATGACACTGTACATCCTGTACAGCAAAGAACATGAAAGTAGTAGAGCGTTGTGAAGAGAAATCTTTAAAGGCATTAACCAAACAATCTTTGTATTTGGTCTGCATTGACTGAGAAGTCAATGTCTATGAAATGCAGAGAGAAGGCTTATTGACTATTTGTGACTTAACTCATACCTTACAGATCACTATACAGGCTGTATGTCAGAGTCCCTTTAGAGTTTTAAGTGTCCCTTTAATTTCACTGAAACTAAAATTAATTTCACTTAGAGTAAAACTAAAACACTAATAGTTCTTGTGATTTTATCAAAGCAAGAAAATATTTATATTTTTCATCTTTGTGCTGTAAACTGTATCTGCCCATATATGTTCACAGTGTCATCTTTTATACTAAACATTAGCCTTGTAGACTGAATAAGAAGTTCAAACATTATAGGTCTCTTAAGGTTAC
>JAOXXN010000375.1:630681-642178 GCA_026770055.1 Myrmophylax atrothorax
AGTGGATGAGAGAAAGGCTGTGGATGTTATCTAACTAGATTTCAGTACATCTGATACTGTTTTCAACAGCATTTTGCTGCAGAAATTTGACACCCATTGTGTGAATAGGTACACCCTTCACTGGGTAAAAATATGTTTAACATCTTTATTGACAACCTGGAGAAGGCAATCTCTGACAACAGCAGGCCGAGTGGGAGTGTTGATAGGCTGGAGGATAGCACAGCTCTACAAAGGGATCTGGACAGTCTCAGTTGATGGGCCAAGACCATGAAGTTCATGAGACTCAACAACACCAAGTGTCGAGTCCTACACTTCAGTCACAACAACCTCATGTAGCACTGCAGACTGGAAGATGAGCAGCTTTAGAGTTGCTCATCAGAAATGGACATGGGGATGCTGTTTTGCAGAGGGTTGGATATGAGCCAACAGTGTGCCTAGGTGGGCAAGAAAACCAGTGACATTTTGGTCTATAACAAGAATAAGGTGGGCAGCAGGACCAGCAGAGTCAGCATTGGTGAAGCCACACCTTGAATCCTGTGTCCAGTTTTGGGTCCATCAATTCAAAAAGGACACTGAGGTGCTGGAGCATGTCCAAACAGAAAATGGAACTGGTGAAGGGTCTGGAGCACAAGTGTTGTGAAGAGCAACTGAGGAAACTGATGTTGTTTATCCTGGAGAAAAAAAGGCTCAGGGGGAATGTCATTGTTTTCTACAAGTCCCTGAAAGGAGGTAGTAGCAAGCTTGGCTTCTTCTGCCATGTCTCAAGCGAAAGTGTGAGGGTAAATGCCCTTAAGTTGCATGGGTGCATGATCAGATTAGGTATTAGAAAAAAGACTTTTCTCTCAAAGAGTGGTTATGCATTGGAATATGTTGGCCAGGAGAAGCGATGGAGTCATCATCTCTGGAAGGGTTCAGGAGGTGTCTGGATATGGCACTTGGACTTGTGGTTTAGGAGCGATTATGGTGGCACTGCATTAGCCATTGGACTAGATGATCTTTAGTGTCTCTTCAACTTGATAATTCCGTGATTCCAAGACTTTAGGATAAGATAGTTACTAAAAATTGTAATGAAGTAAGTCTGTATGTTTGCATAATGACTTTTGATCTGCTACCTTTATGTTTATATGAAGTTTGTTTATTTTAGTGTCTATTCATAAATTTTTACATTCTAAAGAAAGAAAAAAACTTCTACGAATATAGGAGCTTTGTCACCTCCAAAGCCTTGATTTTCTTCCCTGCAACATTAGACAAGCCCAAGTTCATCTCTGATTAATCCATCTTCTCAGTGCCACTGGCCTGTAGAATGAATTTGGCCTGCTGTTCAAAGAAAGAGCTTGAAATGATTTTATTCTGTTTACAGACATGCAAATAAAACCATTGGAAATAAAATCATTAAAAAGTGCTTGGTGTTATTTTTGCTGAAACTGTGATTTTACATAGGAAGGGAGAATTTTCAACCTTTTCAATTATATAATCTTGACATTCCTATAACTCTAGCATTTTGAGTGGTAAAGGCTTTGCTTTCTGTTCAGAAAATGACATCCTGCTGCTCTCTGTACTGTGTTTACATACACCTTATTTGCCAGTCCAAATGAACTGATTTAACTGCCAGGTTCACCATATTACACAACAGTGTAGAGAATCTGTGTAAGTCCAAACTTGTCCTTGCTTTTTGGAAAGAAAAAAGTTCTAGTATTTTTTAGTATCTAGTATGAGTGTCAAGTGATTCAACATGGGCTGGTGTTGAATTTTTCCCCTGCTTCATCAGTTTCTCTATACACTGCCGTGATATTACAGTTAGGAAGGATGTTCAAGTATTCTGAACAAAAGTGCATAAGCTACAGATACATAAAAAATTACAGAATGTATGCATAATTCTGTGTATATGCAATTTTTCATTCTGTCATATCCTGAATGTAAGCTCCTAATACTACCATCCCTGAACTTCTGGCCTTTTGGAAATTTTTGGGGACTGTCAGATGTTACAGATTTTAAAAAGGCGTGAAAGGATCAAAGTTTTTAAAAGTGTCACCTGATCTTTCTGCTCTTTTGACTTACTCTGTTTGGTAGTAACTGAAGTCACTTCAGGTTTGAATTTTCAAGGAATGAAATGACCTCATATAAAACTGGTTTTTCTCCTCTTAGATGATGGTCAAATAAAGAAATGTAATTAAATTTTTCTTCTCTTTGGTGATAAAGCGCTATTTTTGGGTTCTGCAGGAATAAGTCTTGACCTGAATTAGTGGTAACATTGTTAAGGAAAAAAAAATACTGCATTACAATAAATAAGAAGGTAAATTCTGTGAGTTTTGTGTATGAGCATTCTGTGGATAAACACACATAGTAAATATAGTAAAACTGACAAGTTTATTCAGACTTGCTCATATTACTGTAGCTGACAATAGAATTTGGCTCCCAGAAGCAACGGAAAAGTTGAGAATACTATTTGTTTGTCATTGTATGCTTTCGGCTTTGAATAACTAGTATTTTATGGATGTACTTTCCACCCAAAAAAATGTTTGAGAAAAGAAAGCATGTATTTTCACGCAATCATATTCTGTAAATACTTATGCAAATGCAGAATAAAGCTGGTTATTTTTCTCTTGAATTGGCCCCAAAATTGTTGTTGTGGGTTTTTTTTCACTAGAACCCTGATCACTTGCAAATCGTTCATACCAGTTGCATTATAAATAAAGCAAAAGTATGGCTGCCTGTGGTTTGTAAAGGGTGAATATAGGAAAGCATTCAGCCTTACAATTTAATTCAGCAGAGGAGTTGATTCCACGTCAGTGCTCACAAGCTGGGTACACATCTTCATTCAAATTGAGCATTGAAAAGTAAATTATAACAGAGCCTCGTATCTGTTCTGGTACCAAGAAACAGTAGTCTGAACTGGGAGCAAAAGGAAGACATTAACATATATTCTTCCATTTTGCTTTGTACAAAAAATTCTGCCTAGCCGGGTATTCATTGGACAGGTGTACTCTTCACTGGGTTAAAAACTGGCTGGATGGCTGTGCCCAGAGTGGTGGTAAATGGAGTTACATCTGCCTGGCAGTTGATCACTAGTGGTGTTCCCCAGGGCTCAGTACTAGGTCCAGTCCTGATTGATATAATTTTTAGTCATCTGGACAAGGGGATCGAGTGCCCCTCAGTCAGTTTGCAGATGACACCAAGCTAGGCAGTAGTGTTGCTCTGCTGGAGGGTGGGAGGATCTGTAGAGGAATCTGGGCAGGCTGGACAGATGGGCCAAGGTCAATGGTATGAGGTCCAATTAAGTCAAAAGGGTCCTGAACTTTGGTCATAACAGCTCCATGCAATTCTAAAGGCTGTGGAACAGTGGCTGCAAAGCTGCCCAGCTGGAAAGCAACTGGAGGTTCTGGTTGAGAGCTGGCTCAACATGAGCCAGCAGTGTGCCCAGGTGGCCAAGAAGATCAATGACATCCTGCCTTGTACCAGCAATAGTGTGGCCAGCAGGACTAGGGCAGTGATTGTTCTCCTATACTCAGCACTGGTGAGGCCACAGCTCGAACCTTGTGTCCCTCACTACAAGAAAAACTTTGAGTGTGTCCAGAGAAAGGCAAAAAACCTGGCAAAGGGTCTAGAGAGTAACTCTTATGAAGAGTAGCTGAGGGAGCTGAGGTTGTTTAGCTTGGAGAAAAGAAGGAGCTCTACATCAACTTGAAAGAAAGTTGTAGCAAGGTGGGGGATCACCCTCTTCTCCCAAGCAAGTGACAGGACAAGAGGATATGGCCTCAGGTTGTGCCAGGGGAGATTCAGGATGGACATCAGAATGAATTTCTTCACTGAATGGGTCATTAAGTATTGGAACAGGCTGTCCAGGGAGGTAGTGGTGTCACCATCCCTGGAAGTATTCAAGAAATGACTTGATGTGGCACTTACTGCTATGGCTTAGTTGACATGGTGTTTCATCAAAGGTTGAACTTGATAGTCTTGGAAGTCTTTCCCAACCTTAATGATTCTATAATTCTATGATTTTTTTTCTGTGCCAGTCACTTTTGCTTTAGAACAGAATGTAAAACTGGGAGTACACAGTGTGATATTTCTCCTGTCATATGCTGTTAATAACCAGCAATCACAGGATTTCCAGAGCTATTCATACATTCATGTCTTCATACTGAGACCTTTCAGAAATTCCTCCTTGAAAATCTGTATGTTCCTACTTCCTCCTTCAAACCAAACTGCTTAATTTCTCTCCCATTCTCTCATTTGTTTTAGTAGAATTTATCCTTCTGGGGTTTCACTTTCATGACTGTGACTATGCAGCCCCTGGCAGCACTGCTTCTGGGGACATAATCTTGTCTGTGTTTGGTTTTGAGTTAGAGTCATAGTAGCATGCAGTCAGCAAGATGCACCCTTGGAGGCTATCACTGTGGATGGCAGATATGAATTTGTTTCTTCTACATTGTGAAGACAAATCTTTACCAATATAATAAGATGTAACATGAATTCATAGTTTTTACTTGCTGGAACAACATTTTTAGATACAAACAAGGATCTAAAGGGTGTGTGTTTCTCATATGTCAGGTTTAACTAATGACCTAAGAATGTTACAGAAATCCATCAATTCCAAAAGTGTTTGACATTGTCTTCCACTTTCTTTCCATGCTGGGGTATCAGATAGCATAACTTTTTTCAAGTAAATTTTGAGCGAGTGGGAGATTGGGTCAAATGAAAGCAAGGTTGTCCTGCAGTGTCCTCCAATCCTAATTTACTTTGGCATTGACAAATAATTAAGGCAGTGATTCTTTCTTTGTGAGATAGAAAACTCTAACTCCTAGAAAGAGGAAATAAGTCTAATGCATGTAAAAGGGAAAAAAAAAAGAACAGATTCCTGGGAAAAGGCCACAGTGGAAAGCTGATTTATTCTGAGTTTGTGTAGCTGGAATCAAGAGAATCTTGTCCAGATGCCCTTGTGCACATGCAACAGCATTTTGTGAAAATGAATTTTTTCTGCTGTGTGGGAAAGAAGATATCCTTAACACTGTCTGTTCTGTTCTTCACATAATGAAATGATTCTTCAGGAAACTCTAAAAACACTGGCATGACCAACAAATTCTTTATGATCCCTACCTAATGCTTTGTATGAGATCAATACAGTCCAGTTATGATTTGAGCAGTGGAGCACATTCTATGCAACTTACATTTAAGTCTACATGGTCATTTGAAAATAATGATCTGCCAAAATATCTAATTCTTGCCTTTACTTCCTATTTATTTTTTCTCTTTTCATCCAGTCTTTAAACCATTTATTTTCCATAGTGGTCAAGTTTTTTCTGCCAAGTATTTTAACATTCCTTACTGGTGCATCCGAATGTAGAAGAAAAGAATTTAATTTAGTCAAAACTCAAGCTTACAGAAATTACATTATATTCTCAACTAACTATGTGAGGTCACCAATGTAACAAGGTTAAATAGACAAACTGACAAATCAGCAAATCAGCAGTTCATCACTTGGGACCAGAGCCTATCACACAACTTCATAAGGAGAATAGGTGAAAGTAAGTTCAGGGATTGTCTCCAGTGCAGTGAGGTGCTAAGGCCATTAACACCGGATGAGAATCTCTTGTATGATGCTATTTCATATTACTATTTCCAGTAAAAAATTTAGTATATCTATGTAAAATAACCCTTTCTCTTTCACTGAACAAACAAACAAAAAAAGTTAAGCAGTTCAAGTATGGTTTTCCTAAACCAATAAACAAAAAGAATGCAAGAAATTTGGTAAATTTGTATTGCACTGGCCTATGCAACTACACAGTGCTTCAAACCTCATTGACTTGCAAGTGAAGTAGTAGAACTTCCATGCATTTAATTGAGACCACAATGTTTACTGTACAGCATCACACATTATGTACCCATAAAATTTTGATTACTAATGATAGCATTTATTTTCTTTGTTTGTTTGCTTGGTTCTCATTGTATACTTTGAAATACAGACTTTATCCTTATGAATATATTGCAAATTATTTCCTCAAGAGAAGGGGTTTGATTTGAAGACTGAAATTTATTCTATTGTTATTTGATAGCTGCTTAACACGGGGCTGTTGTGAAACTGACATTTTATACACACTTGAAAAAGTTAAAGAATCCATGGTAGTTTCTGTATAGGTAGAGGATTATGTTGTGGTTATTTCACAGTTCCACTAAGTCTTGGGAGATGATTGACATTGATTCTTGAATCTTTAGTTCAATCGGTTCATTTGTCTTTCAAACCTGCTGTTGTTGCAGACTATATTACATTCTCCTATTTCCCTGTGCTCCTTCTCATTAAGAGCTGTGATTTCTTTTGAGGGAAAGACAGGATTTGATAAATTTTATGCTTTATGGGAAAGTATTTTAAAATTATATTTTTGTTCCCTCTTGTTCATGAACATGACAGTATTGTAGCAATGAACATTCTAATCATTAAAACGAAACTGAACAGAAGACAATGGAACAAGCTGCCTAGGGAAGTGTTGGAGTAAATATTCCAGGAACTGTTCAAAATGAGTGAATGTGGCACTTAAGGATATCGTTTAGTGGTGAACACAGTGGTGCTAGCTTGATGGATGGACTCAATGATCTTGAAGGTCTTTTCCTACCCTAATGATCCTTCTTTTTTTTTTCTCCTTCATCTACAAGGCTATGCAGTGATTGTACCATTTCCTCATTGACCAGTGCAATATTCAACTTCTTCCCATGGTGGGTCTGCATAGGCAATGAAATCTATTCCCTTCAATTAGCTCACAAGAGCCTAGATGTGTAGGAAAAATTATACAGCAGTGGAGCAGTGTAGATGTAGTTCTTTTTAAACAAAACTCTCAATGGTTAGAGGGTAAATAAATAATATCAACTAAGCAGTTTCAGTCATAAATTAGTGAGAAAAGAGAATATAAAAATAAGTAGAAGTATATAATACAAAAATAAGTGATAGCTAAATTTTTTTTCAGTTCTTGGGTCATATTATAGGAATTAGTATTTATTACTTCAAACTTTATACATAGCAGGTAATGTAGTTTTGCAGTTTTTTAGGTTTTTCTTTAGTTTGTCTTCTCTCAAATGCTGCAGCAGAATAAAGGAAACACATAGGATATGAATAATTTTTTTTTAATACAAATCTCCCAGGCACCTGCAGGAAGAACCTGGTAGCAGAGTCTTGTGAGAATGAAGAATACCAGCAAAAGAATCTGAGTGAAACACTCTGAGTTTATACTACAGCAGATGCTTTTGTACTCTGAGGAATAATTAATGTAGCTGTGGGTCAGCTGTCAGGTTTCTGTCATTGTTGCTTATAATAATTGTGCAATTATTCAGAGTTTATGATAAATCTCAGTGTAGATGCAACAGATGAACAAGGTAGATCAAGAGTATCCTCAGAAGAATACCTTGTCAAAGGACTGATTGAAAGATGTGTAGCACTTTTGCTCTCTGTAATGAGGCAAGGGAGTTTCCCTCTGCTACTACCTGCAAATCAATGTTGTTGGCAAGCAGATGGACTTCAAATCATAGAATCATAGACTTGTTAAGGTTGGAAAAGACCTCTAAGATCAAGTCCAACCACTGATGTAGCATCACCACCATGTTCACCATTAAACAATGTCTTCAAGTGCCATATCAACAGGTTCTTTGAACATTTCCTGGGATGTTGACTGTACCACTTACCTGAGTAATCTTTTTCCAGTGCTTTACAACTCTTTCTGAGAGGAAGTTTTTCCTCATATGTAGTCTAAACCTTCTTTGATGCCACTTAAGGACATTTTTTCTTGTCTTGTCAATTGTTATTTGTGAAAAATGACCAACAGCCACCTTTGTACAACCTCACTGCAGGTAGTTGTATAGAGTAATAAGGTGCCACAAGCCAGTTTTTTTCAGGCTAAATAACCCCACCTCCCTCAGCCACTTCTCATAAGACTTGTGCTCCAGACCCTTCAACAGCTTCATTGCCTTTCTCTGGACAAGCTCCAGCACCTCAATGTCCTTTTTGAAGTGATGGGCCCAAAACTGGACCCAGGATTTGAGGTATGGACTGACCATTGCCCAATACAGAGGGACAATGACTCTGCTAGTCCTTCTGGCCACACTATTCTTTATACAGGCCATGGATTCCACTGGCTTTCTTGACCACCTAGGCACACTGCTGGCTCATATCCTGCCAGCTGTCAACAAGCACACACAAAACCCTTTCTGATGAGCAGCTCTCAAGCTACTCATCCTCCAGCCTGTAGAACTGCATGGGGTTGTTGTGATCCAGGGGCAAGACTCAACACTTCAGCTTACTGAACCGCATAAAGTTGCCCTCAGCCCACAGATGCAGTAAATCCAGAACTCTCCATAGAGGCTTCCTACCTTCCATCAAGTCATCACTCCTATCCAAATTGGTGTTTTCTATCAACTTACTGAGGATGAAATTGATCTCCTTGTCCAGATTGGACCTGAAGATAATAAATAGGGTTGGATCCAGTACTGCCGCCTGTGGAGTCCCACTCACCAACAGGATGTAACTCCACTCACTCTCTGGGCCTGGCCATCTAATCTGCATTTTTCCCAGTGAAGAGTACATTCACCCATGACATGAGCAGCCTGACTCTCCAGGAAAATGCTGTCTAAAACAGTGTCAAAGGCTTTATTAAAATCTAGGTAGACAACACCCATAGACTTTTCCTCTTCCCCTAAATATGTTACTCTGTCATAGAAGGAGTTCAGCTTGGTCAAGCAGGACCTCCTTTTAGGCACTGCCAAGCCATGTTGGCTTGCCTGATCCCCTGGTTGTCCAATGAAGAGCACCCCAAGTTATGGGACAGATAGTATCTACAACCACCAATGATGACCAAAGTGCCACCGCCCCAACCTCCAAATATTCCTCTGTGAATACCTGGAATTTAGACTATAGATAAGATAAATGTCATACTATTATCTGGGTATTATCTTGGACGTAGGGGGAATTAAACAATGCTGGGGGAGAATATATTACTGATAATGGACACAAAGAATGCAGAATTTATGGGCCAAAAGAAAAGCCAACTCAGCATGATGAAATCAGACCAGGTATAAGGCAATTCCAGCAGGAGGAGATCACAACTGCTGACTCATGGCCCACTGACCCAAGAAAACCACTGACTCAAGAAACCTACTGACTCAAAAGAAGAGAAAGATCAAGCAAGCAGACAAATGAGCATTAGAAGTAAGGCAATCATTTGACCAATAAGTTGAGAGGACTGTGTAGCCAATGAGCTTTAATTCCTTTTTTTGCTGAAATGTATAAATAGCAAAAAGTTTTGGAGAACCAAGGGAACTTCGCTATTGAGAAACCTTTAAGATTTTCTTCTTAAAGCATGATCATTCTTTCAGGACTCCTTTAACATTCAGGGCTGCCTCCCAAAGATCTCTCTCAGCCAGTCTCCTAAAGAGGCCAAAGTCTGTCCTCTGGAAGTCAAAAAGGGAAGTTCCTATGACCCCTTTCCTTACTTCTCTGGGAATTGAAAACTACCATTTTGTGATCATTGTGCCCACGATTGCCTCCAACCACCTCATCACCCACCAGTTCACAAATGACGGGTTCAGGGGCACACCTTCCCTGATTGGCTCACTCACCAGCTGCATCAGAAGCTATCTTCCACACACTTAAGGAACCTTCTTGAGTGTTACCTTTGTTGTGCTGTACTCTCATCAGGCATCTGCTAAGTTGAAGTCCCCCACAAGAACAAGGTCAATTGATCACAAGATTTCTCCCAGATGCTTACAAAGTATTTTGCCTGCCTCTTCATCCTACTTGGGTGGTCTATAACAGATTCCCACCAGGACATCTGCCTTCTTGACCTTCGCTCTGACTTAACATTAATTTAATTCAACATGGAAGAGATGAACACCACTGAGTTTACAGGAGTCCACTGAAGATGAACACAGTCAAAGTTGGGCCTGTGTTTGAAAAGGTGACATAAATAAGCTATACAGATTTGTAACTCAAGGCAATGCATTACTAATGGGCACTGTACTATCTTTTCCTTTTTAAGTGATCAGTATGGATGTTCTCATTTCACCTACTCTTTGTGTTTACGTTTCTTTGTAGATATTTCACCAAAAAAGATGCTTCAAATAGTTCATGTTTTCTTGCAAATTTCAACAGACATTGTAATTCTTACCCTAAAGTTATTAAAGCTATTAGGATATGTCCCACTGCCCTGTTTCTGAGAGATCATAGAAGTAATTTTTTATTTGTTAAAAATCAACATAAATCACAGGTAAATCTATTTTTCTAACAAAGCAGATTTCTATCTTGTGTTTACATCCTAATTGTATGTCTTCAAGCTATCTACGTATTCAGGGCTCTGAATCAAATAATTAGGTTCTTTTAAAATTGTTAAGTTTCTTCTCCCTTTAAAAAGGGACAGGAAATATTTTCCTTTAATCATGTTGTTTCTCTTGTCAGCCAGCAACCATCAGTGAGACCACTTTAATAAATAAATGTCCAATTGTATGAAATTAACTGATGAGCCAGTATAATTTACAATTCCATATCATGACCAATTTTTTAGTAAATTTTAAAACCAATAAAGATTACATTTTACAGTCTGTATTGGGAATTATTATCTATCATAAACTCTAAATTATAATTGAAATAAATCAGAATCTGTTTTCCTCATGTGTAGAGATCAATGTAAATCTAATGAAGCACAGTTACATTTAGTCAGTATTGAATGACAGCAAACTACAGTTCATGATTTTCTACCTCTTATTTGGAACAATTAGCACAGCATGAAATTCTAACGTCTGATTTGAAATTTACTACCAGTTGAAAAGATAAATATTTTTGCATCACTATTCTACTGAGAGGGGAGGAGAAAAGAATGTAAGTGTATCATATAACTGTATCTTAAAGTTTATAATTATATAGAGTTATTGAATACTTTAAAGTGTGGTAGAAGTCTGCTTTGTTGCTGAACATTTGAAGTCAAACTGTGTTGATGGATGTAGGAAAAGATTGTTATTGTACACAACCCCTTCTTCATTATAGTAAATATAATTTCTTATAACAATTCATGATACTAAATATAGTAAAGTCAAACAAACCAGAGATATGTTTGTTATGCAACTTTGCTTGTTGTCCCATATTATCTCACCTTGACTTGCCTTGCCTTGCCTTGCTTTGTCTGCCCTGCCCTCTTGTCCTTCTCCCTTCCTTTTCCTACTCCCCTTTCCTCTCCCCCTTCCCCTTTTTGCTTTAGCACGTATACACTATGAAACTGTTCTTTTCTTAAAGTACTTTCATATCATTCAAGATGCAACCTTGACGAAATATTATTGTGCATTTGAAACAGTGTAACAGTGAGTCTTCACTGAGTTCTTAAGTTCAAGAAAGCTGCTGAATGACTTGGTATTTCCAAGTATGTCTTTGGGAATAGACATGTGGCATTTCTACAAGTAATAGAAAAGCAACCAACCACCAACCAACCACCAAATAGTATAAAACCAGAGCTAGTCATTTACAACAACAGGT
>JAOXXN010000375.1:693634-714844 GCA_026770055.1 Myrmophylax atrothorax
TTTTTAAACTGAGATTGGCCATGGCACTGAGTGCCATGATCTAGTAAATGGACTGGAGTTGGACCAAGGGTTGGACTCGATGATCTCGGAGATCTTTTCCAACCCAATCGATTCTATGATTCTAAGATGAAGAAATTAGGCTTTCTTCTCCATTACAGTTTATTGGTTGATAGCCGTGTAATTGTGTCCTTTCTGTATAAAATGATAGATGAAGATGTGAAAAATCAAAGTCAGTATGCTTTTTCTTTACAGTAGCGTACTAAAAAAAAGTATAATTCTTTGCATGCTTTGTCATTGAGATTTTCAGCTAAATTAACTACTGAAAGTTCAGTAATTTTTGCACAAATAATTGGACAAGATATATTTATTTTTTCATATGGAATCACAGACTGGTTGTGGTTCAAAAGAACCCCTGAAAATTGTCCAACACTTTCAAGAGTCAACTGGAGCAGGTTGCTTGTGATCACCGTCTTGAATACCTTCAAGGATGGTGACTCCATAGCCTTTTTTTGAATATTTATTTCAGTGTTTAACCATACTGAGAGTAAAAATGTTTTGTCCTGTGTTTAAGTAGAATTTCCTGTATTTCTAATTGTGCTCTCTGTTGTCTCGCTTACTCCTTCTATTCAAGTCTACAATAGATGCTCCAACCCCTTAGTCTTCTTCCATCCCCTTTCCTGGACTAGCTCCAGTTGTTCATATCTGGCTTGTACTGGAGACCCTGAACATGCACATCGTATTTCAGACTCAAATTCAAAAAATCATGTATATATTCAGTAAAAATGCTATGTCACAAATATTAACTTCCCTCAAAATATACTTATTTATCTGAAATTTTTAAATTAGCTGAAAAAACATATTCTTTACTTTTTCATTAAAGTGGCAGTAATAAATGGTCACAGACTTTTCGCTGCCTGTGACCTGCATCTGGATTTTACTAACTTTCAGACAGAATAATAAAAAATGTATTTGCAGTATAGCTCCCAAATGAATATTACAAAGGTTTGGAGCTGGTGTTTCCTAGCACAGCCACTGGAGCCTGTATGTGACATTAGGCAATGACAATGGGAAAGGAGAGCTGCAGCCTCTTCTGCTCTCACAGGAATGCTACTTTTTCCATAACATCACTACATGAAACTTTGATATATTCTTTTCCCCACCTACAAATGAAATTGTCCAAGCAAACCCAATGTAATTATTCAAATTAACTCTGTGAACAATTCAGATTAATTTTGCCCTTCTGCTGAATTTTCACATTTGTTTCTCATTTGCTAATCTCATACTAATCCCTTCATTTCTCTGAGGTTCTTTGTTTTCTTTTCTTAGTCCTTTTTCTCTTTTCCCTCATAAGAGTTTCTGGTGCTTTTGCATCTTTATCTACCTCGCTGCTAGTAGCTATCAAGTGTCATCTGAGTTCTTAAATGTATGAGTGCTTGTCTCCCCATTTACGAATGTTGACTCATGAAAGTCAACATCAGAGTTTCAAGTTTCATCTTAAAAATTTCAAGTGACTCTGACATTCATATTAGAACTTCAGTTGTTCTCTTAATGCATCTTCCAAGTGCTAATAGGAAATTCTCATGTATAGGCTCTGGAAATATTATTAGTATTCTTTTTTTTTATCTCAGTTTCTAATCTGGTATACATAGGAACTGAAAGCTGTGTTATTTGGATTCCAGTTATCTGGTTGTTATTACAAGTAAAAGCCATCCATGGCAGATTAAGTTAACATTGTTTTCTGAAATGTGCTTCATATTTTCTCAAAGTAACTATAGAACTATTCTCTTAGATAAATGATTTTCAGTTACCAATAGAGTATGCTTTATTCTCTATGTGTTTTTACTGATGATTGCAGAGACCCTTTGAATATGGTAAATTAATGACAGCGGGTGGCCTCTGCTACAGCTATGGAGTCCAGATATCTATGATATCTGGAGTCGTACAGTGTAGACTTATTTGACTTTCATAGCTTATAGGTAATACTATGGCATGATTCAAGGTTCAGTAAAGCTGTGACATTTGGATAAAGAAATATGCTGTGTATGGACACAGTGTTTGGTAGTTTGCATAATTTATTAAGACTGGGAAACACTACAGGTGAGTGTACCTCTGCTGGAGTAATAGTTTTTACTCCTTGAAATCAAAGTACAGATGGTAAGGTGAACCTGTAAGACTTACAGAAAACTGGTATTTGTTCAGGCTGGGATGTTTATATTCAAGCAAAAGAATGAAGAGGTTATGATTATTATTTTTTGTTGTTTCCTGTTGACAGTTGGTTTGCATGTGCTTGTTTTTCAGTTGGTCATTATTTGATTCTGTATATTAGAAAAAAATCATAGAAAATGAATTGTTGAATAGTAAGCACCTTAAGTGATGTGGAAATACTTTAGTTAATTATTTTGATTAGCTGTCTTTAAATCTTAGCAAGCAGAACCTTTGCTGATGTGATGCAGCTTTGATTTTGATAGAGCTGTACCATCTTTTATTAACTGTCCTGTTGTCCATAAGCAGGGCTAGTAATTTTTGAGATTTGATGTATGTGTTTATGTGTGAAGTTGGTGTCTTGGATTCACATATCTAATTTCAAGAGAAATGAGAACTCCAGGATTTGTACAGACAGTAATGTGCATGAACTGCAATGATGATGTTCCAGTTCTTTTATCTGAGCGTTAAGTTCATTGCATACTGAAAATTGTAGTCTCAGATTGATTAAAGCTAGACAGACATAGAAATTTTATATTTAGTATAAGGTAACTGATGGAAAAGTCCTTTAAAAATCTCTAAATGTATTTTCTAAATTTTAAAAGATCTTAAATGTAGTTTAAAACCTTCTATTCAATAATGAATCTTTTCTGAGTGTTTATTGCAAGATTGTAAGTATGACATGTAGCGTCCTAGTAATAAAAATTGACTGTAGTTTAATGAATGACTGCTGTGTACTATTTATAGGAGATGAACACTTGGCCAATATCATGAATATCTACTACAAGTTTATTATGAAATAAAAAAAATTAACAATTTAGTTCTATCAGAGTTAATTTAGTATACATCATCTTAAAAACAGGATCTAATTTTATACCCTTGACAGAACGTTAAATGTACCTTATTGTTTTGGTTTTTTTCCATAATTTGATAGTCTGCTATACACATGTCTAGTTTAGAATATAAATTATTTATGAGTTTATATGTTTCCCAGGTATTAGTCAATCACAGGCATAATATGAAATAGTAAAATAAAAAGTAACCCTTTGAATCAATTATTTCTTTGGGAAAATGTAACTGACCTTGATGATGCTTTGCATTATGGAATCAGGTGTAGCTAATAACCATCTGTTGTGAAAAGAGGGAAGATTTCGTAGATCATTTGCTAAATGTGATATATGCTTTTGTTTAATTTTCACCACTTCTTAGAGTGACATCTCATGTTATAGGACTAACAGTCTAGCCTGATATGACAGCTTTTCAACATACTTTTGTTTTTTTTAACACTGTCTTTTGAAAGAACGGCAAGGCCCAGAGGGAATTTGGAACATTATTGAGCCTTAATTTTCTAAAAATAAAGTTCTTGTTTTAATAACTGCTTGTTCTGTACAGGCAGAGTGCTTCTGCCATGTTCATCTGTTATTTCTCAGTTTAATTTACTAATCAAGAATGAGGCATCATTTTTGTCACTGTGAATTACAGATATGATATTTCTTTCTTGTATGCATGATTTCGTGTACATAATGAAGCATAGTTAACTGTTGCATAAATGTTAATACAGGACAATTAAATCTTGATCAAGTAGTTTTGGGTGGTTAAAATGTCTTTTTTGAACAGATTAAATTGTTTCCTTGTTTTTTGTACAGTAACTGTAGACTTGCACAATTCTGTAGAATTTTTTCTTGAAGAGCTTAGTGTTAGACACTGGTAGCTTGTATTGCTAGAGGACAAGATGTCAGCATCTTGCTTTCTTCTGATGTAGTGCCCCAGCAGGTGTATATGTCTAAGGTTTTCTTCTGATGAAGGAAATGTTCTTGGAGTCTTCACATGCTTACTGCTGCGGGCTGTCATTTGAGACAGACAGGAGACACAGCACAATGTTTTGTGACTGCAAACTGTTTAATCTAGGCAAAAGCACTCCACTGGACAAACAAAAAAAAAGAGCACTCAGGTTGCTGTGGATTCTTTGTGCTGGTGTTGCTACTCAGCTCTGGTAGCTCTTGAAAATTTTTTAATCTAACTTTACATGTATGTTGGTACATTAGTAAAGAATGTGGGGGGTTTTATTCATTTGGTAGACTCTCCATTTTGATGAAACAGATCTTTTCTGTCTCAGTTGAGTTGCTTTTCATAGAAATGTGTTCAATACTGTAGGGTGAGGTCTAGTCAGATCTTTGCACAGTATTGCTTATCTTTGCTCTAACTATGTATTTTGCTACATCCTGAACTTGCACTTCTCTTTGGTGAGAGACTGCCCGCTGGCAGCCATTCTATGGTGACCCTCTGCACACAGGTCTATGAATTAATGAATTTCCAGTCTGAAGAACAAAGATATTTAGTTTCTCCTCATGGGGATGAAATTACACAAGGGAAGTTTTATTTCACTGCTAGATATCGGAGGCATTTAGTTTTTGTCCCGTATATTGCCTACTAGCTCTGCTTCACCAGCATATTTCCTGAGAGCACTTACATTTGTGAGGGGAGTTTATCAAAATATTGTATGCCATTAGCCAAAGTCTGTTTAAGAACCTTCATTGCTGTTTCCTCCTGAGCCAAATAAATCTACCGCTTTTGCATATCTAGGAAACAAGTTAACTGTAAGGTAATCAGCAATACATCTGGAGCTGGCTTTTCAGACAGTATGTACTTTAATTGTGGAACGTTTTGCCACTACGTAATATGGAGAATATGAGTTTTCCTGCATTGAAGATAAGAGTGGACAAAATTAACGAAAGGGAGTTCTCTAAATGAATAGAAAAGCCTAGAAGCTGACTAAATGTATAGAATGAAGTACATCTCCAGAAAACCCTGGGCCTTGGGTGGTTGTATCCTGTAAGAGAGCCTAAGTAGACTACTCGTTGTGCTCCTCAGCATCTTCTTTTGCCCACTG
Source organism: Myrmophylax atrothorax (assembly GCA_026770055.1). Taxonomy (NCBI): domain Eukaryota; kingdom Metazoa; phylum Chordata; class Aves; order Passeriformes; family Thamnophilidae; genus Myrmophylax; species Myrmophylax atrothorax. Next base: position 698,727 of record JAOXXN010000375.1, read on the forward strand.
CTGGAGACAAGATGGTAGGCTAAATAGAGGTTTGATTATCCAGTATGGGCATTTTTATTTGTTTGATTATCATAGTTTAGCTGCAATTCTTCCATTTAAATATAATACATTTTCTCTATCACCTGCTATCTCATTTGACTGTTAAGATGAAAAGGTCTTGCAACTGGCCCTGGAGATATCAGTGTCAGCATCTCTAGAGCAGCACAGCTAAGCTTGTCCCACACTGATCACCTTGGCTCAGTGAATTTCTGGGTTTCCATTTCTGTCTCTGATGTTAGGAGCTCACATTGTCCCATCTTGCTGCTGCATAGGTGTAACAGTTATTCAGTGTAGGAATAAAAGCCAAGTAATTCAATCAGCACTCTTGAAAGCTAAAATTAAAATGTGAGGGCAACCTGTCTTTAAAATATACTGGCTTCCATATTCCTTACTTTTCTTAACAACCTACAGAATTGCAGAATCATTCAAGTTGGGAAAATCCTCCGGGATCATCGAGTCCAACCTTTGATCCATCACCACCTTGTTGAGTAGGCTATGGCACTAAGTGCCGCATTCAGTTATTTCCAGGGATGATGACTCCACCACCTCCCTGTGCAGTCCATTCCAGTGCTTAAAAACCCTTTCCATGAAGAAATTCTGATGTCTGACCTAAACCTCATCTGCTGCAGCTTGAGGCAATGTCCTCTCATCCTGTTGCTGGTTTTCTGGGAGAAGAGGCCAACCCCCTCCTTGTTACAGCCTCCTTTCACGTGGTTCTTGAGAGTGATAAAAGTACCCCCTGAGCCTCCTTTTCTCCAGGTGAGGGAGCATCTCCATTCTTCAGCATCTCCTTCTTTGACCAAGTGACTGCTTGCTCAGTGACTGCTTAGGGGATGAGGGAAAGGATGTGTGTTTACTCAGCTTTAGTAAAGCCTTTGACCCTGTCACCCACAGCATCCTCCTAGAGAAACTGGCTTCTCCAGGAATGCAGTGAGCGTACTCTTTCCTGGATAAAATACTGTCTGGATGGTTGGGCCCAGAGAATGGTGGAGAGTGGAGTTACTGGCAGCTGGTTATGTGGTGTTCTCCAGGGCTCAGTGTTTACTAACAGCCAGTGTTGTTTAATATCTTCATTGATGTCTTGCACAGGGAGATCAAGTGCTCACATAGTCAATTTGCAGATAACAGAAAGTTGTTGATCTTCTGGAGGGTAGGAAGACTGCAGAAGGATCTAGACAGGCTGGATAGATAGACCAAGACCAATTATGTTGTTGCCTTAGAATTTTATATATTTGTAGATTTTTATATAGCTATGTAGTTTCTTACATTTGAGGTAGTAGCTAGCAGCTTCTAACCCCTGTGCTACATTCCTGGATTTTCTGTCTCAAGAGTCAGATAATATCTTGCTTGAAACTCATGTACTAGAACTGTAATAATAAGCTACCATTTTAGTCAAAACAAGAAAGAAGTCCCAAAAACCTTGGAGATGCTCCAATAAAGGTAAAGTGGCATGAAGATGATGATGACAGATGAAGTAAGGGGTCTTGAGACCACTGACTCAAACTCCAGATGGGGCAGACCTAAGGGAGATTCTAGGGGTGGCACGAAAGTAGACAATCGTTAGTTTGGATGTAACCTTTAGTTATGATAAATAAGTAGTGTTATGAATTAGTAAGACTCATGTACCAATCTAGTGTAGTAGTAGTGGATAGAAGTGAAGTCTAGTCCTTGTCTGCAGTGCACGTCCACATACTGGGTGGAAGAGGGGCTTCCCCCTGACAATGTGTGAGCCATGAAGAACCTCAAGTCCTGCTTGAAGAAGATGAGGCCGGTACTGGGGAAAAGGCACGCGTCTCTTTGTATACTTTCTATACTCTGTACAGCTGTTCATGAGCATCTTAATTAACCTTGTTAGTCCCTTATATTCTGACAACATCTAATTTTTTTCAAACACAAGGCCTCTTTATGTTTGGGTTTTCTAAATTATTTTTTTTTACTCTAATCATATTAATCTAATGTCATTTTATGCCAGGGTAATTTTTCTGATTGCTATTTTTATGGAATCTGAAATGGTCTGCAAGTATATAATTTTTACTGAAGCAGTGACTAGTTTAGAAGAATGTGTCTGCTTTCACATTCAGGAATACTTGTGTATTACCATTAGCAGTACCAATGTTGCAGGTGTTAAAAGGCATTTTTGGAAATGCGAAGTGCCAATGCTGGCAAATGAGTACTGGACAATAATGTAAATTCTGCAGGTTTAGTTGGTCTGCTAAGTTCAAAGACTAATAGTTACCAAGCATTTTTATGAAACAATGGTTACAAAACTCTAGTGTTAAATTATTGCTACAATAATTTATATTACAGAAGTTGAGCCTAAAAAAAGATAAGCTGAAAAAGGCAAGACACAAAGTGAAAGGAAACTGATATGGATCTTCAGAGTCTGAGTCATGTCTGTGTGGTCTGGCAAGGAAATCTGAAATGTCAGGAATGCAACTTCTGAAAGATTTTCATTGAAATTTATCCTTGTATTCTTTGTCCTTGCTATTCTTAATTTTGCTTTTCCCACCTCCTCTTAAAGCTTCCTCTTAAGTCACCTTAAATTGCCACTCTTATTTTCATGAAGGAATATGTCAACTTTGACTTTCACACATTAGTAGTCGCCTATTGTTATTATATGCATGTTTCTATTTATTGTGGGATTCTCTTGTTAATATTTTGTTGTTTGGATATTCAAACATGATATTATTCTTGCATTGTGCATGATTAAGAAAGCATATAATGTAGTTCTGCATTTTCTCTGACTGTTTTCTCTGAGCATGATTATTTTCCTAAAGCAGATTTCAAAATACATTTTTCTCTTCACCTCTCTTATTACATCTTAGAATAAACAAATGTTTTTATATCACTTAAATTCCATCCTTGTTCTAAGACAAAATAATGCTTCTATCATTAGGTGTCCTAGCCTGTGTTGTCTTGTGGGAAAACCTTAATTCTGTCAGCAGGGCATTGTACTTTCTCAGTGTTATCTGTCTTCCCTAAGGGTTAGGTTTCATCTGTTGTGAAACCATGGCCAGAGAGTAACACTCTGTTGGAACTGGAGTCTCCTCTCCTCCTCTCTAGCAATTTCCCCCCCACCCCACCTCTCTCTCTCCAGTCAGCAGACTTCTGGTAAGGTTTTTCAGGCTCTGGGAAATGTTATATCAGCATACTCAATTAAAAGTAAGAGTAATAGTAGCTGAAGAGAGCAATTTAAATGATGTTCTTCTATGAGGGAGTGACAATAAGTGTTTGTCTTTGCATGGTGGTACAAACCTACCTTATCAGTGAAGTAATATCTGAATGACCAATTTGCTATAGCATGCAATTTGCTATAGCATGCTGTATGTTCATGTCAAAGGATCACCATCCAAAATGGCTGGGTACACTACAAAAGACATAAAATGCCATTTTGAAGAGTTTATTTAGTTTGTTAATTTAATTTTGCTTTGCAGACTAACACAATGTTGCACAAAGCATAACACATCACTAGATTACCAGGTGCTTTCCAGTATACAATATCACCATCAGTTATTTTATTAAAGTTATGTAGTTCAGCAGAATTTTTCAGTGCTGAGTTCTGCATCATGTTGGTATTACTTTTTATAAAAAAACCCTTTCTTTTAGACTAAGTAGCTGATCTACTTCTGGGCAAAAAACATGGGAAAATGTCATGGTTTTGATCATGCTTGCCGTCTTCATGCTTGAAAGCTTCTCTCTCCCCAGCTCTGCCCTTCACGTCCTTTCTGTACTCTAACAAAGGAGTCTAGCCTTTGCTAGAGTAAAGATTTTTGATCACAGAAGTCTATCTGACAGGACCAGGGGTTGTAAATGTTCCCTCTGAGCTGCTATAACAAGTTTGATTCTTTTTCTCCTCCTCCCCAGAGTAAGCCATGCCACTATGCTGAGCTAACTTGGAGAGATGCATATCTCAAATGAAAGCAGGTTGAGGACAAACTGGGGTTAAAATGCTGTGTTGCACCTAACTTGCATGTACAATTGACCTATGCATAAGGAAAGGTTGTCACAGTGGGATGGATAACTGAGTGTAAAAAACTAATACAGTGATAGAGCTGTGTCCAGAGGTGTGTGTGAGAGGGCTCGGGGAAGAAAATGTTAAGTTTGAGAGTTTTGAACAGAATCCATGTACTAAATTCCCTTTTCTTCAGAGTGATGAAAGAAAAGGCTCCCAGGATCCTGGGCTCTCTCCCACTTTCATCTCTAAGTAGGTAAAACCCTCATGAAAGTTACAACAGTCTTTCAGATCCTTCATATCATGAATGTCAATTCTCTTCTTTGTGTACCAGAGGTCTTAAAATGATCTATATGTCTCAACTATCAGCATGGTGCCAAATGATGAACTTGGTCTTTTCCCCTGTTTTTGTTTGCTTTTAACCTACAAGATGCAACATAAACTTAGGGTATATATTCTTAAAATGGTTTCTTAGTTGCTTTTGATGGAGTTATCAGTTTCATTCCTATCATTTTTTGTGTAAGACTCTGGCTCAGTATATTTTGTGATAGTTCATGCTTAGGATGTAATTAGCTATGTGATACTATGTTATAATTATTTGGTGTGATAGTCCATGTCTTATACACATCATGATGTTCAGAGCTTTTCTGAAGGAAGAATTAATTTCCTATTGACCTTTTCTGTGATGTGTCATTATAGTGCAGGAAAGTCTCACGAATGTTTAATTAATTTATTTTCACAATACATTTGTGAGTTGAGGGAGTAATATCTCCAGTTCACAGGTACAAGAATGGAGGGTGCCAAATGTGAAATGGTAAACCCCTCATTTTTAGGTATATTAAGGACTTTATGAATCTCCTTACTTCAGCTGAAATAGGTTTATATTTGACAAATCATATATGACAATTTCATGTCAAAAAATGAGAAATACACAGTTGCAATGTAGGTACAATTTTGGTGGCAATGACTTCCTATGGTATCACTAAGCTGGGTAACAGAGGCAGGGGTAGGATCAGAATATTTTTGAAATTAATTTTTTGAATTGGCTACTGGATCTTCCCCTTGTCATCCTTTGGGGCTTTTTTAAGTCTCTGTTGCTTTTGTATCTTCCAACACAATAATCCAGGGCTCTTTTAAGAGAAGATATTGGTACAATCTTAGGCCAGCTTGGCCTTTTCACATCAGGTGGGTCTTAAGTTGAAAATACTGTGCAGTCCAAGTCCGGACCACAAGTATATGTGCCAGGAGCTCCAACTAAAATACCAATTTTGGCCTATTTACCCTATTTTTTGGCCAAATTTTTAGACTTTAGAGTTCAGTAGAAAGGACATTAAAGGCATGTAAAGTTTGCATTAATTTAAGCAGTCTAGAAAAACTGAAAGATACATATTGAAACCAACAACTAGAAACAAATCCCTGACTGAAATGAGGCCAGTGATAATGGTAATTTCTGAGATGGTTTACGCAAAATGAATCCACAGCTAGGCTGAAATGAGTTAACTGAATTATGAAGAAGTCTAATAGTTCGTCTGTTTCTTAAGTGTTTTCAACTGAAGTGCTGTTGAAACAAGTAGCATTGGATACTGACTGTATTTTGGGGAAGAAATTTCAGCCTTTTATTTGAACAATCTGGTATAGTGGAACATGCCCCAGTGTATGGCAGGGGGTTGGAACTAGGTGACCTTTAAAGCCCCGTCCAACCCAAACCATTCTATGATTCAGTGATTCTGTTTTCATTATTCTGTGTTCGCAGAAGGATCTTGTAGTGCTCATGTAATGCTCACTGATCACAAAGGCATCAGGTATAAGAAACTAGCTATCTTGAAAGTATATCAGGATCTGAGGAGTCTAATCAGGCTGTGGAAATATTTTTACTTATGATTGAATAAAGTAAGTGTAAACATTAATTTTGAATGGTCTGACTTGCATAGTGTTATTAAATGAACATTTTGCAATACCATTGTGTTGCTATTCCTTCTACAGTCTAAACTGTATTAATCTCCTTGTTTAAATGTCAGTCCTATTTTATCTTATTGCTCAAAGATTATCTAAATTATTTTCATTAAAAATTTAACATGCCCTTGAGGAAATGTGTACTTGTTTTACCATGCTAACTTGATCAATAATCAGTTTTAATCATACTATAAGACCAAAGAGAAACTTTTATTCCTTATTTATGACTGATCTTTCAGAAGAAAATTAAAAAAATAAAGAAAGAAAAAAAGAAATTACAATATGTTTGTGCTTCATTATAAAATGTACTGTAAAAAGAGACTAGCTATACTTTTTTTACTGGAATTTTCATTAAGCAAAGCCATCAAGGAATTAGGGTAGATGCTTTTTAAAAATGTAAATTGAAATCTATAAAAACCTGAGCATATTGCAAAAAGGTAATTCTTCCCATAGATGAACTGTTTAAGACACTCTGTTTCCACGGCACATTTAACTTTCTTGTAGTGTACTTTTTATGTAGTAAAAGGGCACTAAAAATGAATATATGAATCTTTTCATCTTTTTATCTCTGTTAGCTCCTTATTTCTTTCACTGGATATTATCAACATTTTATTTCTTTTTGTGAAGGCATTACAGCTTCTGGCATAATACGCTGTTAGGGAAGACACTGTTAAGTTGCTGCTCCAAATTGTTTTTCACTCCTGAAATGTGTTGCAGCATAAACTAGAAGTCAGTAATGTATTTAATTTCACACATGTTGCAAGGCTCTTCACAGCTTGGATAGATGGGGAAGGGAGGGGTTTTTTTTAAGTTTTTGTTATATTTAGAGGTGACAAATTGCTAGGTTACATATAGCTAAAATTATGCCTAATTCAGCATTTGAAATTGAAAAATGTATCATATTGATACTGTGTTGATTTTTGTATAGTTTCTGTGGTTTTAGGTTAGGATTTTTAAGCAAAACAGAGTTTAGAACAGTTTTGGTAGATGTGCGCTGCTGACTGTTCTTTATGTACATACATGCACAAGTACACTGTCTTACCTGTTTGGTTCTTTTAAATGTCATTTCTTTTGGATCTTTTAGTCACCTCTCTAGATGATCACTGGGACAGTGTTGGAGGTCTGGCATGTTCACAGCACATTTTTCAACTGTCTTGCTCAACTGTTGATATCCTTCACACATCTCCTGTGTGTCTCTTCAGCTGCCAGGAAGACCGTCTTTGCAGTTTCATTAGCTGAATGAGAATTACTTTTAAATTCAGTGGGCAGTGGTGATTGCTGCTGTAGCAAATGTCCAAACCAAGTCCTGGTTCTGGCTTTAAATTTGGGCTTTCTTGAAAATCATTCTAGTATCTGAATTAAATATCAGATTTTAAATTTAAAATTAAACTCTTGAGTTTAGTAATTTTTCCTTGGTTGACCTAGTTGTATGTTTTATTATGAGTATAGTGCATCTGGAAATACCTCCTGACAAAGGATTTTTGTAAATGAAATTCTGTGTAACATTATAGCCTAAACTCAGCTCCACATCTGTGCACTTCGTTTGACTATATTTCGTGACCTCACCAGGGTGTTGTAAAAATAAGTGCACTGAAGATTAAATGCCTATATATTATAGTAATAGGAGCCATGTAAGTGCCTAAGATAGATAGATAGACAGATAGCATTAGTGCATTAGAGGGTTCCTTGAGAACACTAACCAGATTAAGTGTCAGTGCTCTCTTATGTAGTAATGTTAATTGCCAATTTTTGGCAGTTGCAGAGGCACTAATAAGTTTTTAATAGAACCAATGGAAGAAAATTTCCGACTGAGCTTTTATGGATAATTATTGCAATTTTTTTCTTTCCAGAAGCTTGAAAGTTTGCTCTTACAGCATCCATCAGATCTGTCTTCCAGATAAATGGTAGCATTATGGCACATGCAAGATCTGTAGCTTTATACCATCCCTGTCTGCTTTTTAAATGATACTGTTTAGAACCTACTCCTTCACTGAACAGAGAGCTTGTACAAAAATCACATTAACACATTGTTTTGTCTAGTTCAAATGCTTTCTATTTCTACATAACAGCCATGTCTATAGGGACTGTCCACTGTACTGAAGCTTTTGAAGCAAAGCCACACAACCATGCTGAATAAATATACAGGAGTGCTAGGATTTAATGCACTAAATTTGTCAGTGTCTGTTCCCTTTCTATGGCTCACTCTGTCATTGTGTGTTCATGTTGTGCTCAAAGTAAAAAGAAGAAATTGGTGCATGAACAGTCTGAGAAATATAAGTTCCATGTAAGATCATAAGCGTTAAACTCTGTCAAAAGGTGAGTGCGTCAGAAGGTCATCACAGCTGGACTAAAACAGTACTGTGTCATCTTACATCACCCTTCTGCCAAGGGCTTCTTACAGTTCATAGTGATTTCGATGTAGCACTCATCTTTCATAATTCTTTGTAAACCAATATGTCATGCCTTTTCTGCAGTCATTAGTTAGGCTAAACATTTGTGGGTTTGGCTGCAAAACCCACTGTGGCTTTGGTATTCCCCATGGGTAAAGTATCAGGTCTTCAGTTGTAGGAGACTTCTTGAAGGAATTTAGGGTATGTGTAGGTCAAATTCTGGTAGTTTATCATAAGGTCAGTAAGATAATAGATATATATAAAACCAAGAGGCTTTTGGTGGTCCATGGGCACGTAGGAACCGTGTGCCCCAAACCACATCATCCATGGTGATTGATTCAGGATTCACTTAGATGTATGTGGGTGCTACATGCACTCTTGTCCTGCATTTGGGTATAAAATACCTCTCTGAGGAGTCTGACCCTGTTTGAAAGATTACCAGAATTTGGACAAAAATCTTTGCAGTTGGTTTGTTTGGGTTTTTTTGTCCTTTTTATTCTTACTAGAATAATTCTTTAACCAGAAAGATTAGAGGACAGCCAATCTTTATATTTCAAGTATTATTTACTAGGATTTTGTTCTTAGTGTTATTATATGCAATAATTCCAACCTATTCACCTTAAGTTGTAACTTTCACTATGATATGAAATCCTCATCACAAAGTAAGAAATCTATGTTTTAATTTAAAAGATAATTTAGATGTTAGCAATTGCTAAGCCTAGTTGAAACAATGTTTTCTTAGAGACCCCTTAAAATGATCTCTTAGTGTTTGTATGTATATGAGGATGATGTCTTTTTAATGTAGTGTATACTCATTTTCTTCTCTAGAGCCAGTTGTTTTGCATTAATTGCTCCTCACTGCTTCTTTCTCCCTTTCTTTATGCTTATAATTAGAGAAACTCCAAGCCCCACAAAACCCCCACAAAAAAACCCCAAACCAAAACTCCCCCCGTCTCCTTCTACCAAAATCATCTTTATCTTCTAAACCATTTCTTTTCATTGTTCTCGCCACTTAGTGATTGAGTAGTCAGTATCACAAACCTTGCTCACAATACTTCAAGGGGCATTCATTTCAAGGGTTTTAAAACTCCAGTTCCTTATGTTTTCAATCAAGATGAAAAATACTGTTCTCCTGAAACTTAAATACATAAAACTGTAATTTACAAAGTTTGTTGCACTTTCTGAGCTCCTTGTCTGAAAGACAGTATTTTAATCAGTTTGTATTGAAGCATTTTATTTGTTTTGTAAGTTAGTAATTTATACAGGCAAAGTCAAATGAATAAGTGAGAGGGAGCAGGTGCAACAGAAGGAGAAAAGGCTTCTAGGGAAAGGAGAGAGCTCCTAACAGTTGGAAGAGATGTAAGAGTGGCTGAAATATTTGTATGAAGTTACAGTCAGCATCAGGTGTAACTAAAGTGACCAGCTCCCTCATCTCCTAGTGGTAAAGACTATTACATGATGCAAATAACCTGTGCAGGACTGTTGGGAAGAGGATTAAATCTAAAACGTTCCATTTTCTAAGATCAGCCAGACATGGAACATGGAGCAGGAAAATGCCAGCGCCTATCTAAACAGACACAAGAAATCTGAGTAACACTAAAGATGAGGAATAACACTCCTTATAAAACACTCTGCATCTTATTAATCCAGAATTCTCATTAACATCTGGATGTTGGGCTAAATGGCTAGCACAGGGACCAAGAATTTTATTGTCCTCAGCAGCTGTCTTGTAACTAGTAATTCCTTCATAGAATATTGTAGAATGCAGATACATGTGGAAGTTTATTCATCAGAACAAAATCCTGAGTGTGTGATCATTGTTCACAGTTGGATGTAGTCCAAGGAGCTCCTTTCAGTTCCAGGCACTCAATTCATGAACCTCATTAATTGTTAGAGCCATCCTCCTATACATTATCAGAACTGCTAATGCCACTGTTCTGCCACTTCTCTTGAAATGTGTGTGTGGAACAGAGGTACACCAGGAAATCTGCTTTATTTCTTATTTAAAACTTTAGATGTTGCCATTAAGGTACAAAGGATTTTGTGACGGTTAGTTGGAAGTAGGATTCCCTTCTACTGTAATAAACTCTGGAGATGCAGAAGGGTCTTAATTCTGTACCATAGCCATGACTGTTTCAGACATAAGTTTGTCATTAGTTTGAAGCTGGATTGAAAGGTACTTCATTCTTAATTCCAATGAAGACATGAAAAAGCTTATGGTTCTTAGCAAAAATTATTTCTTACAGCAGTAAAATGCTGCAGTTTAACACTCGTGGACTTTTAGGCCTATAGGTATAATCAAAGTAAGGACATGTTTCAGTAACTGACACAGTTTCCTAAGTCTGTGTCTAGTTGACTAGAACCTACCAGCAAAGGAAAATCTAAAGTTGATGCTAAGACAAGGAAATTTTAACATCAGTGATATGTTTTACTTGGTTTCTTCTAATAGAGACTAAAGTTTCTTTTTCTTTATTAATATAAATTTATTAGGTGTAAATCTGTTCTGTATTTTTTAAAATTCTAATTTTGGGAAAAAGGAATTAAAAATGTTTGAGTTTTTTTGTTTTGTTGGTTTTTGTTTCAGATAGAAGTCATCTTTGATGGTTTGAAAACTATGTTTCTCTGTTTTTGATAACTAGTTTTGTGAAAAGGTAGTTACTTACAGTCTATTCTTTAAAAGACCCATAATTAGATTTAGTCTTCCTAATTTTATGTCATTAAGTGCTGCCTAAGTTTGTCTCCAGTGACCATTAAGTTGCCTGGGTGATTTAGGTTGTATTCTTAAAATGCTAAAATGCTATTAAAATTATTTTGCTATTTTTTTCTTGATGATCCTCATGGTCCCTTCCACCTCAGAATATTCTGTGATAGGGCAAGGTTTTATGATGGTTTTAAACCAAAAGAAGATAGATTTAGATTAGCTATAGGGAAGAAGTTTCTTACAATGAGGATAGTTAAACACTGGAACAGGTTTGTCAGAGATGGTAGATGCCCCATCCCTGGAAACATGTCAGGTTGGACAAGGCTCTGAGCAACCTGATCTAACTGAAGATATGTCGGATCATTGCAGGGGAGCTGAATGATCTGACCTTTAAAAGTCCCTTTCAACCCAAACAATTGATGATTCTATGATCTTGGCTGTTGGGCTCAGCTGTGCCCTGTGGTGGATTCACTGGAGCTGGCTGGAACATTGTGCTAGCACAGAGTAGCCCTGGTCTGTTTCCGTAGAGGCCACCCTGCAGCTCACCTGCCAGCACCTGGGCACCTGTTCCCCGTACAGAGATTAAATGCAGTTTACGACAGAATGGAGTTTCTTTAATAGCTGATTTTTTTTTATAGGAAACCCAGATACTGAAGCCAAGATATGGTCCACGTTCTTGTCATATTTTTTGTCTATTTCAAAGCAACATGGAGGCTCTAGGATCTGTCCTTTCATTTTACTATCTAATGGAAAGCCTGCTAGGTGAGTAGCTGAATAGAGCGAATTTGATGTGGGCTCAGCCTTCTGGGTTGATACCTGGCACATCTTTTTGGTGTGATTCAAGTTTTTTCCCTCTATCCCCTTCAACAGTATTAGAGAGTTATAGAAAACTTTGTAGTTTTTCCATAAATATTTTCTTCCTTGCAATTCAATGCAATGATAAATGGATTGTTGGTTTAAACGCTAGCAATGCTTTAACTTTTCAATACACAGTGAGTTAGACATTTTAAGTGTTAACACTGGTTTCAAGTCCAGGGGGGGCATTTAGTTTTAGGTTGCCTGAGATAAGGGGCAGGTTTTGGTTCAACACTTTGTTGCAGCTTCAGGGGGACATGTTAAGTTTCCTTGCAGAAGCACTGAACTGTCAGTGCTTTGTGATGGCATTTACTCTGGGAGCTAAGAGGCTTTGTTAGGACTTATTCTTGCCTAAAATGCAATTTAGTCTCCAGAGATGGAGGATTGTGGTTATTAGTACAAAACTACTATTTTAGTAGGTTTGATAGTAATAAGCTCTTAAAGTGAGCATCCTTAGCAATATTGTATTCAGAGTCTTTATGAGAAAAACCCTGACACCTGAGAGGAAAGAGAAGTAATATGAAATCAGTCATGTCACACTTGTTTACAAGAAAAGCTTTTTAAACTATTTGTTGTGACCCAAGGTGAATTTGATTGATAATTGACTGATTTTAAAGCCCCATAACAACAGCATGGTAAGGCATAAATGTCTGGAGCAGTACAGGTGAGAAACACCTGCAGCTCAAAGCAAAGTCAAAAGAGTACAATGCATAGATTTCAGAAATAAACAAGAAAGGGCAATTATCAACCTTTATGTTGTGACTCCCTGGGTCCCTGCACTTGAGAAGTATTTTGTGTTGACCATTTTATGTTGAACATGTACACCATTTTTCAGTCACTGAATATGTTTATCTTGTGAGCAAGTGGATGCTACAGTATGTCCTTGTGGGAAGCAGATCTGAAGTACTGAAGTATTGCAGACACTGGGTGTATAAGGACAGTAAAGTGAATTGAACTTGGCCTTTTTAAGTTCTAGATGTGAAATATTTTAGTTCAGGTGGTAAAGGCAAAATGGAAAACAGCAGGTGAGAGGGTCTGTATACAACTGTCTAATTTTGCTTCAGAGCTTGCCACCAGGCTTCTGAGGTTTTGTGTGTGTGGACTCAGAATTCTGTGGGGGGTAATTAGTCAACGAACTGTTAGTCAAGAGTCTGTTAAAGATGAAGGCTGGGAGCTGGTCACTGCACATACCAGAAGGAAGGTTTCTCCGCCTTCTCAAAACTTGGCAAGTAGTGCTGATGCCTTCTACAACAGGTATGGAACTAGAAGGCCATACAACTAATGAGGTGGGCAAAGGTCTGGGGTAATGCAGCCTCCTAAAACATCACCACCTGTACCCTGCATCAAGACCTCCTCTGTTAGCTGGAAATGAAGAGTAGTTGTTATAAGAGACTCCCCTCTAAGAGGGACAGAGGGCCTGATATGCAGATTGGACCCAATTCACAGAGAAGTCTACTATCTCCCAGGGTCTTGGGTAAGGGACATTACTGGAAAACTGTCCAGTCTACTAAGGCTCTATGTTTACTCTGTGCTATTGGTTGTTCAAACTGGCAGCAGCTTAGTAACAAAGAGCAGTCTGAGGGCAATCAAAAGAGGACCCCGGCACAATTGTTAGAATAATCAGAAGCACAGCCAGTAATCTCTTTGATCCTTCCAACAAGTAATAATATTGATAGGAATAGGCAGATTCATCAGGTCAATGAGTGGCTCTGAGGCCTGTGTAATCAGAAAAAAATTGAGTTTCTTGACCATGGGACAAACTGCTCAACACCTAAGTCTACTGACACCTGACTGAATGTACCTAGATTGGTGGTGGGGGAAAGAGTTCTAGCACAGGAGCTAGCAGGGCTTATTGAGTGCTTTAAACTACCTTGTGCAGGGGAAAGGGGCAAAGGCTTCACCAGTGATGAGAAATGAGATGGTGTGACAAAACTTGAAGAAATGATCACTCATGGGATCTCTCAGTGTGCTTTGGGAGGTATTGGAAACAATGTGCCACATCTGAAATGCTTCTAAACCAATGCATGTGTCATGAGGAACAAACAAGAGGAGCTAAAAGTTTTGGCCCAGTCACAGAGATTTGACATCACTGGCGTAAGTGAACCTGGTAGGATGAGTCCTGTGAATGGAGTGGCCTGTTGGATGGTTACAGGCTCCTCAGGAGGGATAGTCAGGGCAGAAGAGGTGAAGAGGTGACACTGTATGTACTTACAGGGTTAGAATGTATGTGGCTCACAGCTGGCAATGGTGCAGTTGAGACTCTCTGCGTGAGATTCAAGGGGCAAACAAATAATGCAGATGTCACTGTGGGTGTCTGCTATAGACCCCCTGGTCAGGACAATGATGCTAACAAGTTATTCTTTGAGGAACTAAGAGTCATCTCCAAAACAACTGTCCTTGTCCTTACAGGTGACTTCAACTTGCCAGAAATTAACTGTGGGAACATGACACAGCAGGTAAAACCCAGGCCAGAAGATTCTAAAAACCTGGATGACAATTTTATGAACAGGTCCTAAGGGAGCTGACTCAGAAAACTGCTCCCCTTGATCTGCTGCTTGTCAACAGAGTGTGTCTCATGAGAGTAGTGGAGATTGGTGGCCACCTTGTCCAGAGACCATGAGGTGATCAAGTTTAAAATCGCTGTTGACAGGAGGAAAAGTGACATCAAAACCTCAGCTCTGCACAGGAGGAGAGCAGACTTCAAGCTGCAGTAAGAGCTTCAAGTAAGACCTTCAAATAAGGTCTGTGAAAATATTTTTTCAGCTGATGGGTTCCAACAATGCTGGTCACTTTTCAAACACCACCTCCTAATGGCACAGGAGCAGGCAATTCCCACGTGTTGAAAGTCAAGCAGCCAAGGCAGAAGGTCGGCTTGGCTGAGCAGGGATCTTACCTTGGAGATAAGGCAAAAAAAGGAAGGTGTATGCCCAGTGCAAGCAAGGTCAAGTGACTCGGGAAGAGTTCAGAGAGTCTGCTTACTGCTGTAGGGAGCAAATTTGTATGGCCGAAGCTCAGCTGTAGTTGCACCTGGCCAGAAGTACGGGGAACAATAAAAAGAGTTCTTTTAAATACATTAATTGCAATAGGCAGTATAGAAATATCATTGGCCTGTTACAGAATGAGGATGATCACCTCAAAAAAGGGACAGAGACAAGGCAGAGGTGTTTAGTGCTTTCTTTGCCTCTGTCTTCCACATAGATGATGGACCAAGGGGTTCTCAGTGCCCTGAGCTGGAGGACCATAACAGCAAGAATGATCATCTCCCACTAGACTGTGAAATTATGTGGGATCTGCTGGTCCAGCTGAATCCCTACAGATCTTTGGGGTCTAATGGGATTCATTCCAGAATCCTCAAAGAGCTGCTGGTGTAATCATAAAACATTTCTCATTTTTTGAACTGTCATGGGAATATGGAGAGGTCCCAGCTGACTGGAAGCTGGTGAATGTTGTCCCAATTTTTAAGAAGAGCTAGAAGGAGGACCCCATAAACTACAGGTCTGTCAGTCTCACTGCAGTGCCTGGTAAAATTATGGAGAAGATTATTCTGGAAGGTATTGAGAAACACCTGAAAGGCAATAGAGTCATTTGTCACAGCCAGCACAGGTTCACAAGAGGAAAGTCCTGCGACAAGATAACCCACCCAACTGATCAAGAGAAGCCAGTTGATGTAATCCTTTTGATGTCAGTAAAGTTTTCTATACTCTCTCACCCAACGTCCTTCTGGACAAAATGTCCAGCCCACAGCTAGATAAACACATTGTGTGTTGGGTGAGCAATTGGCTCAGGGTTGAGCACAGAGGGTAATAGTGCATGAGATGACATCAGACTGGTGACCTGTCACTAGTGGGGTTCCACAGGGCTCCATCTGAGGCTCTGTGCACTTCAGCATCTTCATAAATGGCTTGGATATAGGACTGGAAGGTATATTAAGCAAGTTTGCAGATAGCACAAAACTGGGAGGAGCTGTTGACTCCCTCAAAGGCAGGGAGGCCCTGCAGAGAGATCTCAACAAACTAGACAGATGGGCAATCACCAAACACGTGAAATTCAACCAGGGAAAGTACTGGATTCTGCACCTGGAATGGGGCAATTCTGGATGTACGTACAGACTGGAGTATGAGATGCTAGAGAGAAGTGCTGCTGAAAGGGATCTGGTGGGCCTAGTAAACAGCAATTTGAATATGAGTCAGCAGTGCCCTGGCAGCCAGGAGGGCCAACAGTGTCCTGG
>JAOXXN010000375.1:714944-726611 GCA_026770055.1 Myrmophylax atrothorax
AAAAGACACCCAGCAAGGCAAAAGAGAGAGCATAACAATTAAATGTTTTTACTTCCCTGAAACTAGAACAAAATACAGTGTAGCGGCAGCAGGAGCAAGGCCCAGGAGAGCAGGGCAGCAGCGTGTCCTGCCTCCACTGCTGACATGATGGAACTGAGAGAACATCTCCTACTCTTGTATTCATACCTCAGGTTTGCATCATCTGGTATGAAATATTTCTTTGGTTGCTTAAGTCAGAAGACATCTGTCTCTCCTAATCTACGTGGATTCTCTGAGCCTGCTAATTTGAGGCCTACCTAAAACTAAAGCCAAAACTACCACACATATCATTGCTGTCTTGCTCATAATGAAGTATGAAGGTTGTTGAGTTTTGGTCTTTTTTCTCCAAGTTTAAAAGTATCTTATATGTTAATTGCATGCTTGATTTTTTTTTCCCATTTTTCTAGGCAGTGAAAGAGATATTTTAAAGAATGTGAGATACTGTACATCTTTCAGGTTTACTTCTGTGTATGCACAAATCTGTTGCTCAAATCTATTGCTTTTGCCTTAAGCAAGATCAGTTTTGAGGCATCTCCTCATTATCCAATGGCTTTAAAGAAAACAGAACAAAACAAAAAGGGCAGACTGAAATTTTATTCTTGGAAAAGAATCAGAAATGAATTATGCTCAGCTCCAGTGAATAACCAGAATTAATGTAGAGATTAAACTGGACATTAATGCTGTATGTTTTTCTTTTCTGGACCATGCAGGCGTGATTTTCTTCTATGAAACTCCTTTTAAATTCTTTACTGCTGTAAGTATGGCTTTAAGGGGATAGTGTTTTTCAGCATTTCAGTGTATTTGCTGCATGACTGATGCAGCCTGATATGACTTATCACAACATGACTTGTCATCAGAAAAGAGCTGAGAAAACAGAAGTGAGTTCCTGGAAGCTAATGCTGAGAAAACAAGTGCTTAGGGCAGAGCAAGGAAAATGCATGCTTTTAAGAATGGCTTCTCTCTTCTTGTTCTCTTTCTATATAAAGAAAAAAAGGCTAGCTTATAGAAACTTGGCAAATAGTAAACTTTTAAATATGATCCTGGATTTGAAGACTATTTTGTAGTGATCAGCAAAAGGAAAAAAAAAATAGAGGACATTGCTTTGGGTTTTTTGTTTTGTTTATTTTTTTTTGAGGGAGAATTAAACTTTTAATAAAGGAGGAAGGTTAATAATTAGCAAAATAACTGTGAACATTGTAGATTTCAAATGTTGCAGTTTTAATGGTCACTTTTACTAGTTTGAAGGTTGAAAACATCCCTTTTCAGTAGCCTGGTCTATCTAGATTGTTTATTAGCATTCAATTGTTTTAGTGTTTTTTTATAATTAGTTTTATAAGTTTCTGGTTTTATGGCTATTCTTCTTCAATTAATAAACTTTGTGGAAGTCAAAAATAAAGCACAAATCAGAATATGTTCTCTATAGACAAATAGAAGTATTTAGTAATTTTACACTTATTTAACAATGTAAATACATAGAGGAGTATAATTATTTTACTGAGGTTGTACTGCTATGCTCTTGTAGTGCAAGGTGAGAAGGCAGTGATTAAACAACTGTTAACTGGTGTCTATAATGAATTGAATTCTGCATTTAACTTGGTAAGAGTGAGTTTATCTGAATGCTAGTTATACTGAAAAAAAATTTGAAGCATTTTTGAAGTTATTTCAAGGCCTCAAAATGTTTAAGGAGAAAACCTTTAGTGCAGTCACAAACGCATCACATCTGCTTTTGTGTTTCAATGCATAGTCTGTGTCCTAGTCCTAATATCATTTTTGCTGGCTTTCTGCAATTAGTGTCACAAATGAAACTGGCAAATAAAGTAGGATTCTAGTACAAGGTACCACTAATGGTAGACTAATATGTAAAGAGTAACTTCAAAGTGAGTGCTCTATTATTTTAGCAAGCTACTTTCAGTTCAGAATAGGAGAGAGAGTATGAGTCCACGTCTCCCAGAATAAAAAAAAACAAACTGCTGGAAAGGAGACCTAAAGAGATGTAGTATGAGTTCAGTAACCAAAACTTTTATATGTTTGGTGTGTTTTCTGGATCATACAGTGTGAATACCTAAAGTTTCTTTTCCTTCCAAGAATCAGTGGGCACAGGGGACAAATAAGGAGGGGTTTTGGTCCAGATGTATTCTAGAGGTCCCTTCCAAACTTAGCCATTGTATTATTCAGTGCTTGCATTAACTTTTGTTGTCAGTGGATTCTGAGAAATTTGAATATTTGAAAAGAAATATTCTCTCTTTTTTTTTTGTATTGTTAAAAAAATCATGTGCTTGAACTTTACCAGCATGAATCTAAAGATATTTTTTAAATGTATCACTCACCAGCATTTTCTGATTATATATTTTACTCTAAAGTCTATAACCATATAATATTTCTTAGTTGCTGTTGAATTACAGAGAAAGAACAGCAGGAAACTTAAACATAGTTTACCAAAAGAGCCTGTATTAGAAATATTTTTCAGTTCAATTTCCTTTCTGTGTTGGAATTTAAATATGTTATTTGCTAGTGAAGGGAATTAAAAAAAATTGCCTTAATACTATTTCATAATTCTTTCTCAATTAATTCAAAGTGACAATATGCTAAAAACCATCTGAGTCATCAGGAAAAAATTGAGACTTACCTAACTCAAATTTAGATAAAAGGTGTTATTGAATTTGCATTGGGAAATAAAACAAATGGTGTTCTGTTGTAATGTGGATTAATTTTTTCATGGAGTCTCCCAGTATGGCTGTATCAGAGTATGCAAAAAAACCCAACCCTACTCATTTGTATTTCCAGTATTTCAGTAGAGATCTGGGTTTTGGTTGCGTTCCCCCCACCCCCACTCCCATTTTGCTTTGTTTTAGTTTTTGGTTTGGTTTTATTTCAGCTGTAAGATATTTTTTTCTGGCTATGTTACTGCTTGTTTTGTGTCTGGCAGGTCAGAAAGTTAAGGCAGTTACTCTTCATCTTTATGAACATGTTCCTTTCTGAGGTTTCTATGACTTCTCAGCATGGTTATGGCCAGCTTAATTTGATTCTATGAAATAAGCATCAGCAACATGTCAAACCAGTGATTCTTGAAGAAAAATACCACTAAGAACCCTATTAAAAAACATAAAAATGTGTCACCTGAAAATACTTATTTTTTTCATGCATTTTGAAGTGTGATTGTTCTTTTTCAGATTGTATTTTGTCTAAGAGCAGAATATGTATGTGAAAAATGTTGGGGTATTTTTCCCCAAAGGTTTCATCTAGCTTGACGCAGGGATAGAAAAAAGAAAAGGCAAATAGAAGAAGAACATGACTGAAATACAAACACAGCTTTGAAAACTTTAATAGTTATATTAGTGTTTTTGCAGAGTTAAGCCTCCATTCCTTGTCTAGACTTGATATGCCTTATCACATGAGTGCCATCTCTTGTTTCTTCAATTACCCTTCCTCCCATTTTCCTTGAAGTTGATAAGAAACATTTGTTCAGGAAATATTTTTCAGCTTGCTGGAGTGGTTTGACAATTTTTGTGTTGTAATAAGTAGTGTTTGAAAGCTCAGTTTAGGAACCATCTCAAATATATGTTTTATTTTCAAACAGTATAGATAAATACTCATAGAACCTACCTGTCTTACTCATTTAAACAAACATCTTAGGCTCATCACTTCCTTATTTCATCATGTCTGCATATCAATTAGGTAATTTGTAAAAAGTAAGGTCTCTTGGAAGATGTTGCTTAAGAAATTAATTGACTGCAACTTTTTTTTTCAATATGGCTGACAGTGCTGAGTAGCTATGATTCTATGATTTTTTCTTTATGGAATTGGTGAATCCATCTGGTATGTTGAATTGGTTGAGTTGCATGTTCCTGTAACAAGATTATGGAAACATATTTGGATCACTGGGTTCCCTATTCCTGTTAAAATGTCATTGTTTTTTTTTCTGTGCTAAATTTCACTTCAATACATTAAAAAATGAAGTCTGAAAAATCCTCTGCTTCTCCAATACTCAAAAAAGGGCTAAATTTATGTGATAATTAAGAAGATTTATCTTGAGGAAGAGATCGGTATGAAAATGTGTTTAGCACTCCAGGAGCAAGATTTGCACACTTGCAGTTTACGGAGTGAGTAATTAGGCCTGTAGAAACAGAGAGGAAGAGAAAAAGGAATCAGTTGGGAATATTTGGTTTAATCCACAAAGACAAAGCTGCTGTTTTCCAAAGAGCATTGAATATGAGTCCTGACTATGTATTACTGCACTCCTTGTGGGACTCGCTGAGGTAGGCAGCTGTATTCTGTACTTCTTTTGCATCACATGAGTATTGTCTAAGCTTAGCTGGTGAATAGAATGACCTGATATTCATAAAAACAGTAGGTTTTTTCTGGGAATTTACATGTTATGTCCATAGCATTGGTCCACTTCTAGGGACAATGGCGTTGGACCAGGGTGGTATTCCTGAGGCTGTCCTCTGCCTGGCTTGGCCGTGCTCTTGAACAGTCCTAGCGGAGTTTGTTCATTTGGAAAGGGTGCGATGATATACCCCATCTGTAGCGAGTTGCACAGTGGGCTTTCTCTGTGGAATTTCTGACTTGCAAGTCAAGGAGCAGACAGACCTTGCACAACATATCTCCACATAGGTTTTCAGGTCTGAATTGTGTTCACTATTCTCAATGCAACCGGAAACATGCTAGTTTTGCATCTTGATAGGGTAAGTGGTTTTGCTAGAAATACTCCAGACATTACAAAACATGCACAGGAGTAAGTTCTGCTTAGCTTTTAGTTTGGCCTCTGGCCTGGCCAGAGCTCTTTTGAGAGAGTTTACTAAAGCTGCTGCTCTTCACAAAGCTTGTGGTTTGCCTGGAAATCCCAGTTTTCTGCTCAGCAAAGAAGAGTATTCTGTGTTACCATTCATGGAGTGGTCTTTTAGGTGGTATGGTTTGTTCAATTTATTCAGATTCCTTTTGTAACATGAAGTAGAATGATATAATTTGCAATCTTTGTAATTGTCACTGATTCCTTAATTTATATGTTATAGAGTATGTGTGAGCAGGAAAATGTGTTTATGCATATACACATATATTTCTCTTTCAAAAGTATGACTAGAGGTAGATTAGCAGATAAAAAATGAAGTACTTACGTCTGTGCTGCCAATGTGTGTTTTACTGTTAGTCTCTTCTTAGAGCATTACAGATGTTCAATGCTCACTTTAGAAGGTTAGAGATGAAAAAGATGGAACTCACAATTAAAAAGGACATATTTTCTGAACACAATTTTTATTTCTTCATTTCTTACCTTGACCTTATATGAGATATGCTGAATAATTTCAGTTTTAAGTAGAATGAGTGCATCTTCCAGATGCTAAGTATTTCTCAAACTTACTAAGTGTGATTTCTCACTCTCTCTCCTTTTTTTTTTTCTGTTAATCATATATGGTGGTGACTGAGATAGAAATGTAATAGTCATTTTGGAGAAGAAATTGCTTGTTCTTAGGTCAATAAGCATTTTAGGGTTAGTGTCTTGGCCTGTTTGACCAAAGATACTGAGGGGGAAAAAACCCTACTTTAATCTTTGAATGTCTGGATACTGACTTTGTTGTGTATTTTTTTAAGGTTTGGGAAATCTGACAAGACTTTCAGTAAGTTGGCTTTACATCATTGTGATTTTCATATTTTTAAATAAAACCTGTTTTTTTTTAAAAAAATAAACTTTCTCCACTTCAGAGAATCACCTTTATGTTAATTAGACTTCAAATACCATAAAACTATGGAACACAGATAAAATGACCTTTAACTCATTCTCTTTGCAATTCTCTTCTTTGACGACTAAAAATTACAACTTATTTGCCTTAAACTTCTAAGTTTGCAGGACTTCACCTGTGCAGTAAACACCTTGGCTGTTTAACTCAATGTAATCTAAAATTCACAGATACTTAGTATTCAGAAGTGTTCTGAAGTCTCTGTAGTCTGTGAGCAGGTCCTTATTTTCGTAGTTTGTGCTGGAGGGAAGAGCTGAGGAGTTCCACTGTTTGTGGGCTTAGGTGTTGTCAGCAGCTTAATGTAGAGTCTAATTTCCCACTTATCTGTTGACTACATGTTGAAGGGTATGCAATAAGCATCTCAAAAGAAGGATTTCATAAATGGAAAAGGTATTTTAAATCCCTAACTTTGGTAGTTGGACCTTAGGGGTCCATTAGGCAAGTGCTCACCAAGCAACTCTATGACTTCCCCTGGAGTTATTTTAACTATGTGATCTCAGAAGCACAACCTAGGTTGCTGATGAGCTGTTTTGGTCAGTGACAGGTCTGTCTTGAAGCTGTCTGGAACTGTCTGTTTCCAACATGGGGGCGACTTTTGGTGTCTTCTCACAGAAGCCACTTTTACAGCCACCCTATTACCAAAACCGTGGATGTAAACCCATTAGACTTGCAAAATGCATCAAGAAAAAAAAAGCTGCTGTAGCAAGATAACTGTTATAGAGCATACTTTACACTGTGAATCAGTGGAGAAACAGGGAAAATCACAGAATATGCCGAGTTGGAAGGGGCTCACAAGGACCACTGAGTCCAACTCTGACGTTTTGGTTTATGGGAGAAGAACAAAATTCTGGTTTTAAAAATACTATTATATATGGCAATTGAATGCTAAAATTTTACATTATCCTTCAGTGTGCCTTATTTTAAAAATTTATTCTAAAAGATTGTTTAATTAAAAATGCCCCACAATTTCAATTTTATGTCTTGTAAATGAAATAAATGAGCTAAAATTTGGTAGGTTTTCTGTTGGACAAGCAGGACACTAGGGTTGGCCAAACTGTGAGTTTATTGAATAATTATTTATATCAGTTTCAGCACTGAATAACTAATGATTTGGTGGAGGAAAAGTCTTCTGCAAATTAGTAAAACATCAGTATATATATTAATGCAACTTTAAAGCCATGACAGTATGTGTGAATTTTAATACAGAAGGGGCAGCTTCCATCCACAATTTGTCCATGGAGTGGATCTGCTATATGCTAGTACATAATTGCCTGGGTATAGGTAAGAATAGTCAGTGTATTCATAAGGAAAGCAATGTCTTGTTGTTCAGCAGGAGTAATTAAATTTTTGGTGACCAACGTTTGTGAAAAAATGCTAATATATTGGTCTGTTTTTAGATTTCAGTTGGATCTAGCAACCTGCTAGCTTGATGTAGTGCAAACTATAGTCAGTGCAAGTATATGCAGAAAAGGTCACAGTCAATTTTTAAGAGGGGAAGGGGGAAGAGTAAAATGTTGTGGGAGAAAAGAGGAAATTATTGCTGATTTATAGCACTGCACATTCTAGAGGATATCAGAGAGTCTTTGATGGAAGATAATTTTAGGGGAAACCCTGGGACTTGTCTGTGGTGACAATATCGTTTCTTCTGCACCACCTGTTGCAAGCAATGCAGTATTTCCACTTCCATTTTTCTCAATTTCAAGGGAAATCATGAGGGAGCAGGCTGAAATTTGAACATCAGCTTTCAAACAAATACAGATTTCAAAATTGCACTTTTCTTATTTAAAAAAAAATAAAGAAAAGGTGAAAAATAAAAAAGGTGAAAATAATTAAGGTACTATTTTTTCTTTCTTTTTTTTTTCTTTTTTTTTTTTCCCTTGAAAGATAATGTTGTTTCAGTTTAGTGGTTTGGTTATATAAATGGGCAAACCAAAATGCCATTTTCGTATATATTCATTGGGAAGGTGGTCCTACTGCTCTGCTCAGCCTTAATCATGCCACTTTTGGAGTGCTGTGTCCAGTTCTGGGCTCTTCAATACAAGAGAGACATGGAGCTCCTGGAGCATGTCCAGGGGAAGACAACAAAGATGCTTAAGGGACTGGAGCATCTCTCCTATGAAAAAAAAGGCTAAGGGAGCTGGGCCTGTTCTGACTTGAGAAGAAATGAGTGAGAGGGGTGATGAAAGCTGATAGGCAGAAATTGATGCACAGGAAATTCCACTTGAATATGAGGAAGAACTTCCTTACTGTGTGAGTGAACGTGAACTGGAACAGGTTGCCCAGAGAGGTCATGGAGCCTCCCTCATCGGGGATATTCAAGAACTGTTTGGACACAATGTTGTATCATGTGTTTTCGGATGACCCTGCTTGAGCAGGGAGGCTGGACCAGATGACCCACTGTGGTACCTTCCAACCTGACTCATCCTGTGATTTGCAAAATGTTTTCAATTTTCAGGGTTTGTTTGACACCCATAATGCACATCCATTTGCAGGTAGGTTTCAGTACTTACTACACTTCTTGCTCAGCATATGTATTTGTGAATTAATTTCATGACTATTTCATACTTTTTATATCTTGGCATGTTATGTTCCTTAGAAAAATATCTTCAAAGAAAAACAGTATTTGTCTGAAAAAATGAAGTATCTGGCTTTTTTGGTGAAGTATTCAGTCCCATTCGTTTTTTATAGGGCAAGACAGTGGGAAGCTTGGCAAACAAGCATAACTTAATTTGCTTTCAAAGATGTGAATGCCTCTTGAAGTGAAAAGACCCACTCTGTTGCAAATCTAAAATTAGATTATGTATAATGTATTCTAAGCTGACAAAACAGAATTGCTCCATGATGAGTGTCCTTTTGTTTACATAAAAATTATTTTAAAATCCTTTTTTTGTGGGCTTTTTTATTTAAGTTTAAGCTCAAGCTGAATACCTCAGACCTCATAGTCCTGTTCCCTGTTGGATTTATATACTTTTATCTTAAAATAAAATAAAAAAGAAAGGGAAGTGAGGATATTACTGGAAAACTTGATCCACATTACAATATGTGCAAATTGCTGGATTCTTGACACAGATCCCACAGCCTTAACCCTTGAGGATTTTCACACTCAGGAATTTCTGCAATTAGTCTGCTCCTTGTCAAACCACGTGGAAAACTTTTACTTGTACTTGTATTTTATTTTTACCTTGCCTTTATCTCAAGTTATTTCATGTGGCACTAGAGACTTGGAAAAGCTCAGTCTGTTAGGACATGTTAACTGTGTTGGAGGTGTCACTGGAAAAAGGTCAAACCAAGTCTAGGCCTAAGCAGGCATAGTTATGGGATGCTGCACTTCTTAACTCATCTTGTTGGCTTGCTTCTGAGTCTTCTGGGAATTTTACAAACAAAATGTAGCAGGTCTTTCAGGTGGATCTCTTTGACACTGCAGATTTCAGCAAAATATTGCAGTCTTTGGTACAATACAACCATATGTTACTTTCTCTGTAATGTCTACAGCATAGTTTACTGAGACTGAAAACTCTTCCACTGTTAGGAGTTGAGAAAATGATGTGTCTAGTGGGAGTGCCTCTCATTCAGGCAAGGCTATTCAGTTAGGAGGTTTGATCCAGGGCTTACTGTTTATGACAAAAGAAAATTAAATGCAAACATGCCATGTAGGTGATTCCATACCTGCTAATGACCTTCTTGTTTCTGATCTGTTTTCCTTTAACCCTCACATCATTTGTAGAATGCAGATTTAAGTTAAGATAGTTTGTTTTTCCCAAGATGGTTCGCTTTATACCTCTTTTGGTATGCTGAGACAGATATCTGAATGGATTATCCATGCCACAGTTTGAGCATAAGATTGATTTAGGGACAGAAAGTGGGTCATCTCAATCTAGCCTGAAAAATATAGTAAGGATTTAGATGACCTGCTTTGCTCAGTGTTTTGATTGTGATTTACTGAAATAATTCTTAAAATAGATACTACTTAATTTTAAGTTGTCTCTCAATGATACCTTTATCAACACAAGTATCAATTTAGCTGAACATTAATATATCAACTCCACTCCAATTCATTGAAGAAGTGAAACAGGTATCGTATCTTATAGTGATTCTGTTAATTTAATGGCTTGTATTCAATATATACATTAAATGTGGACTTTCAGCAGAAAAAAATTTCCTGTCCACTTGCAAATATATGTATTTGTATCTGGGGCAGCTGTAGTGGCACACACAGTAGCACAGCAGTTACACAATCTAGCAAAGCAGATAGACATACAGCTGTAGCTTACAGAGCAAGCATTCCTAATTTTCTCTAGTATTACAGTTCCTAAATTCTACCATTAATTACTTTTTCATATTTAATCTGATTACAATAAAATGTGGATTGTACTCAAAAATAATCATAAACCAAGCCTTGGTGAACAGAATATAATGTGTTTGGAATATATATTTAGTATAATTACTCTATATATGTAGACAGGATATTAATGTATAAATCAGTTAGTACAGTTCTGTAAAACTTTGTCTCAGAGATGTAATTTAAAACACACCCCAGTTAGATAAATTAGATAAAGTCTGTGTTAGTCATCGATACATTTTAGATTTGTATAAAATCAACTACATAAAAATTATTCTTATAAAATCTTTATATCATGTCACTTGACTGTAGGTCCACACATATGTATAAGTCACTATGTCCTAAGTAATTGTATTTCCATAGCTTGTTAGACTTTTTTGATTTTTCAGAATGGAACTTGTGCAAATAATTTATTAGTATTTATAATAAGGCATGAAATTAAGTTGACTGTGCACTTCCAAAGCACCTAAAACCCAACTAGGAGAAGGAGACTATTCTTATGCACCTTATGGGCTTTATATCTGCATGTGAGGTTCACAATACTAACACAAAGTAATTGTAATAGGAAGAGTATACTAATGCAGAACTGTATGAGAATGCATTGCATGACTATAAACCTTCAGCTTCTCAGAGTTGGATTAGTGATGGAATTTCTATCATGCAGTTTCTTGCAAACATATCAGAAGAATGAAGGAAGTGCTTACTCTGTCACTTGCTTTGCATTTCTTTAGAAAAAACCTTCCCAAAACAAACAAACAAACCCCCCCATTTAACAAGAAGGACAGAATTTTAAAAATACTTGTTTTGGTTAAAGTGAAAGGCAGGCAGTCACTGTCAGCCAGTCTGACCTTCATCTGGATGTAAAATAATGCATTTGAAACTCAAATGTTTTGAGAATTAAGAGTACCCCAGTGCTAATTCCCTTACTTTTTCTGCTCTGAAAGTGTAATAAAAATTCTATTGATATTTGATAATAGAGAGCTGTGACCTTTAGAAAACCTAAGTTCAAGAAGGATAAAAACTGATATTAAAAGAGGAAGGTTTACTGCAAACACAGGAAGAAAGGCATAGACTTTGGAAGCTGATGTTTATGTAAAACCACCAAATGTTACACTGGTATTTCTGTGATTATTAATTAATATCATGCCAGAGGTAATCATAATAGAAATGACTTGTGTATTTCCTTTTTAACTGCTGTATTCTGTTCTTTTTAAATCTTGATGACTTTCATCTAGCCAACAGCCCTTCTGAAGATATTTTTGGTGTGGTACTTGATGAAAATAGATCAGTCTTTTTTATAGAATCCCCCTTAGATTTGTACGGCTTTTTTTCCTTTCCCACACCTCTATAAAGACTTTCTATAATTTATCTCAAGCCAATAGCTTTGTAAGACTTTTTTTTTTTTTTTTTTTAGTGGCACATTGTGACATACTAGCTTTGATCTGAAGTTCATGTTGAGTAAAGCTCCTTTGAGAAGAGCAATGTGTTGTAGTTTGGAATTTTTGCATAAATTCTCTCCCCTGTCACTGACTACCCATGTCATCAGGGAACAAAGGA
>JAOXXN010000375.1:726711-751307 GCA_026770055.1 Myrmophylax atrothorax
ACACAATGACATACAATCAGGTCTCTCTTGACATTGTCCTAATGTAATATTTCAAAATGAAGTGCAGATGTTTCTGAAGCAGTGGAAACTCTAGGTAGTAATGAACCTAATTTGGGTAAAACAGAAGAAACTTTCAACCTAGACAAATCATAAAATGTAATCATAAAATGCATCTGATTTTATTTATTAGTTTTTAATTTAAAAAAATAGGTTCATGATTTTAGAGGTGGCATACTAGTTTTTAAACTGGAGCAGTGGCTTCAGTGCCACAGTGATAAGTTTTTATTAAATGGGTATTTTGGCTGTTATGGTATACAGTGGAAATTCATTATTTGTAAGGGAAATCACTGTTGTGGTTGTTCCTCCTGCTGCTCAAGGCATGAGAAGATGTCATGGTAGCTTCTTTTTCTTGCCAGCACTGAAATAGGAATCACAAATACAGGACAGCTCCATTGGGGAAGGAAGTTGGGAGATGTCTGGCATCAGGAGCTGCTCACAGCCCTTTCAGCCAGAGGAGCAGACCAAACTGCCTGGGGCTTTATCCTAGTGGGTCCTGAGACCCCCTTACAATTCACAGCTCCTGGCAGCCTGTGCCAACACTTATATGTCCTCCTGGGAAAAGGTTTCCTTACAGCAGGTCCTAGTTTGTTATATTCCAGTTCTTGTTGGTAGTCTGTTACCTACATTGCTAGTGAAAAATGTAGTCTTGCAACAATAATGAAAATTCATATCACCAAACCCAGGCTATTATTAAAGACACCTAATGAATTTAAGGTATTCAATGAGACTGTTTTTCTGCATTCACATCCACTTACATGCATGCATCATTCTCTGTGATGTTACTCATTAAATAATTGCAGTACTTACAGGGTTACTCTTTCCTGCAATGAAAACATCACAGCTTGATCTAAGCATTAACTACATCTAGCAACAGGAGTTGACAGTGCAAGTAGGTTCTTAGATGTGTTAAGAGTAGGTTTGAAGCTAAAAAATGTGAAATTGATATGTTAGAAATTATTCATTTGGAACACAGTATCCAATTTTAGGCTGCTTTTCAAAGTGGAAAAAAACTGAGAGGAGGATCAGGTGAGATAGGGAGCCATTAAAATAGTGAGTGCCTGGGGATATTTTTTATATATGAAAGTGGATATTACAAATATAAGGAAAACATCTATCAGGATTTGGATGAAGTATTCAAATGTAAATGCTTATGAATGGCTTCGTTTTCTTCTGTTGTATAAAGAACTGAAATTATTATGGAATAGAATTACTTATCTGTATTTCTGGTCTATAACAGCCTCTGTCCCAGGGGGTAACTGAGAAGTAGTTTACAGATATGTGTTTTACTTTCAGTATTTTATGTATTTAATTGATTTATTTAATTGATATAATTATTTGATCTTCCTGTGTGACTAGTTGCTGAAGTCTAAAACAACTAGGTTTATCAGTTTCTATGATACATGTCATCAGTGGAAGACTTTGGCATTTTGAAAAGTGGATGAGCTCTAAAGCATTATTTTCCTCTCCTGTTTTACATTCCTGAAAACCTGTGTCTGAGAGCAGAGTATTAGGTAAAGTAGTACAATCAAATGTGTGGCATGAAGTGCACTGCAGGAGGTTACTGTTACAAACATTAAATCTTTTTTGTACATTTTAACAACACTGAGAGCCCAACTATAGGTTGTAAGCATTTTGCCAAAGATAGTCTATGCATCTCGCATCAGCCACTTGCTAGATTTGTCAGGAAATCCACTTCTGGG
Organism: Myrmophylax atrothorax; assembly: GCA_026770055.1. Taxonomy (NCBI): domain Eukaryota; kingdom Metazoa; phylum Chordata; class Aves; order Passeriformes; family Thamnophilidae; genus Myrmophylax; species Myrmophylax atrothorax. The sequence goes on from JAOXXN010000375.1 coordinate 728,472, forward strand.
CTCTTGCATGTTTTCAAAACCTGTGAAGTCTACGAAGCGTCTCTAGGTGCTGCCTCTCCCAGCTGCAGCCTCTGGCTGTGCCCAAGTGCCTGTCTCTCAGCAGCAGACCCATCTGGTGGCCTCTGGCTGCAGGGTCATGGGGGTAACCTGTGGGCAGGCAGCTCAGAAAGGGGCTGGCTGCGAGGTGCTGCCCTTACATCAAGAACCAGACCAGGCTGCTCAGGAAGGGAGGGAGCCTGCACAACCTGCAGGCAATCTGAGCCACCACATTTGTCCTCCAGGGGAAAAGCATCCTTAAAGCTGGTCCCAGCCTCACCTGTCATGCCCTGCTGAGAAATGCTCAGCTGCCAGAGAGGCCCTTGTAGGCACTGGAAGCAGCTTTTTGGTGCCCCTGGAGCTACTCCTGGAGCTGTCCCCTCTCCAGGCTGAACTAACCTGGCTCCTGCAGACTGTCCTCACAGGGAAATGCTTCAGCCACAACCATGTTGATGTCTCTCCACTGAGCTTACTGTGCTTTATCAATGTTTCCTTGTGGCAGGAGGCCCCTAACTGGACACAACATCTGTAAGTGGTCTAGTCTGGTGCCGAGTAGAGGTAGGAATATCCCATTCTTTGATTTACTGCCCATCGTTCTGTTTATATATCACAAGATTCAGTTGCTGCCACTGTCCACTATTTCAAATTCCATATCCAAGCCATTGTTGAGGAATAGCCTTTCCTAGAGGTGCACTGCAGATTTATGTTTCATCTGCTCAAAGCACCAGATTTAAACAATAGATGAATGGTTTACAATCATAGCATTATCTGTAGCTGCTAAGAAAAATTATCACAGTGAAAATCACATATCCTAAACACAGGCCCTTTGGTCAAGATCGTGGATTCCATAGGAGTTTAAGAAGACTATTGGAATTTTGGGAGTATGTTACTAGAAATCTTCCCCACAGCTTGAGTTAGTGAAAGCATCCACAGAAAATAAAGAACTCAGGTTAGGCAGTCTTGCAGCTTTCTAGCTGATTACCTGGGTGCAGCAGCCACAACACCTGAGGTAACCTTTTTATGTACACGTTCTGACTTCTGAAAAACCAGTGGTTGCCTCCCAGGAGCTAAACTGTCATGTAGAGTAAACTGATTCACTTTTAATGAAAGGATCACAGTTTTTCTGTAGTACAAAAGGGATGCCTTTTGCTGAGATATTGGATATTGAGAACTTCATATCACCTTTTTTATCATGAGAGTACTTATGGCTTATATCCGTTTATATGGATTGATTGGAGTAGTTACTGAATTTGACTTCTTACAGAATTTGTTATCCAATCAAACAGCTAGGCTTAAACAAAGAAACAAATAAAATGGAAAAACTCTCAAAACCTGAGAAATCTGTCATTGTTATTAATTAGGACTGGTTTTAGTCTGATGTCAAAAATCTCAATTTTTGTTCTCATTTTAGAAACTATCAGATAAATTGTGTGAAAATCAGTAATTTGTGCAACTTCTATTCAATTTTCCCCCTTTATGAGTATTGGGTGCTCTGACTGGCATGTGGTTGATGAGAAAGGTGCAGTAATAGTGTCAGAGAGCTTAGGGATAGAAAAGGATAAGAAGAAACATGTGGAATTGCTGTAGCAGAGATCTGATACAGAGCCATACCTTCCAATTGGCCAAACCAACTCTTTTTTAATTTTGCCTGGTGCCAAGAGTCGGTGAATAAAGTATCTTGGTCAACTATGAAACCCATATGAGCAAGAAGTTAATATTTTATAACATCATTAAGGTTTGGAAAGACTTCCAAGATAATCAAGTCTAACCTTTGACAGAATACAACCATGGCAATTAAATCATAGCACTAAGCACCACAACCAGTCATTTCTTGAACACTACCAAGATGGTGTCTCTACCACCTACCTGGGAAGCCCATTCAAATGCTTGAAATGTCATTTCTCTGCTTCAAAAGTTATCAGTAAAAATGCTCTTGCTCTCTTTGTTGTTGATTAGAATCTTTAATTTTGTTGTTGTATTTCTTCTGAATATTAAGATCTTTCCTCTGAATATTAAATATTGATATATTTAAGTTGTTGAGGTGTTTATTCTCATGGAAGCTGACAACCTTTTCTCTTTTTCTAGAAGGATAATAATGCTCAATACTTATATTAGATTTCCCACATATAAAATTTTGTAGTCATTAATTAAACAGATAACAGAACACTTTGCGGAGTTGGATTCACCAGATAACTTAAATGCAATACATAAAAATTGGAATGTGGTGCTGTCAAATTCTGTTCTCATTTTACTTCTGTTGAATAGAGGATTTAGAGTCATGACCGATTCACTAGTTTTGATTTAGTTTCTAGGGCTAAAACTGAAATTTTGAATAATGTACCATGCAAAGGATCTTTGGCCATAGCCAGCATCTCAAATGACTTTTATTATTTCTTTTATTAAGATCAAAGTGGCACTTTATTCAGAATTTTACTATAATTCACCTTAAAGTTTCAAAAATGTGTATTTTAATGTAATTTTGCATGAAATGCAGTCACCTATCTCATCTTGTGTTAGCATTTCCAGATATTGTGGAAAATATGCCATTTAAATGTGGTTTGATATGTCTGGTCTGCTTGTCATTTGGTCAAAGGCAATGCACAAGTGAATTAAATATTATTAAACTAGTTACAGTATTTCCATGTTCCAGTGTTGTATTCAATTCCATTTCAGTATTTCCATATTTTTAAACTTAATTTTAAACTAAGAAGTGAAGTATTATTATTTTTTTTAGTGTAGCAAAAGATACGTACATTCTTCTCTGTAAATTGGAGAAGGTTGCTCTTCAATAATTTTCAGGTAATTTTCATGTTTATGACTGTTTAAGTAAAAAAGCCAGCATATTGAAGGTTTAAATTATAATATGCATATTTAAAACAGTAGTTTCACATGGATCATTTATACTCAGTTTGGCATGGAACAGTGATGCATAAAATGTGTTCATATCACATTACAGTATTAGCATTTGTGAAAATGTTTCATTTACAGAATACAGCATAGTAGGTATTTCGGAGGTCTGATGCTTTTCCTGTGTTGGTAATCCTGATTAAAGTAACCTAAGTAGGAATTGACACAAGCTGGTGTAGTCTATTATGCCACTAATCCGTGGTTTAAGAGTTCATAAGATCTTATGCACATTGGTATAAAGGTACTTAGTAAAACTATCATGTTAGTGGTCTACAGATAGATTAAATTTTGTCAGTTTCTGCTAAGTGTATCTTTTGTGTCCATGGGTGAAAAAGTGTTACAGGGTGATTAAAAAAATATTGTCTGTAACCTAAGAATCTGTAAGTAACTGAAAAAAACACAGATAAATAATCTCTAGGGTATTTTGCAACATTAAATATGTGTATATGGTCTATTAACAGATGTATTTTATTTTTCAAGAAATAAAACTTTCATATTGACTAATAAACTAACAAAAATAATTGGCAAACTCCTACTAAGATTATTTCAAACTTTTGCGGTACCTAAACACAACAAACTGAAGGGAGGGCTGTGTGAAAGTTAATTGAATTTATGTTAGTGTTTGTAATCCCTGTAAACTTTAGAGAAACTAGGTGTTGAAGGTACATGGTTTAAAAATAAGCCATGGCATTTACTCCAATCCCTAAGAGACTACACTTTTAGTAATGTATCAACATCTACAAAACTGATTATAGGTGCTGTTTGGGAAAAAAAAATCCAAGTGCTGCTATTTGAACTCATCAATTGGTAGTAATCATGTCTTGCCAATACAAACCTCAAAAGATGTTAAAAATATTGATTGCACTAAGTGATGCAGTAGGAGGTAGTTGCTGGGTTATTTGAAAATGTCAGGTTTGCAATGGCATACCTGGCTTTTTTAAGGCAATGTTGTGACAATTTTAAGTCTTAGCACTTGAGTTTCTTGGCCAGTTTAAAGGAAAAAAAGCACTCAAAAATAGAATCAGATGGATTGATTAAATGTCAGTTTATGGGCTTATCTTTATCACATACTTCAAACAAAGTTTTGTGGTCCAAGAAGCTTCTTGACTGAAATATGAGGAACATCTGTCATAGCCAAAAAGTCTGAGAACTATTTCGTTATAGTAGACACAAACATTTAGAAGAGATGTAGTAGGAGGTTTTGACTGAACCTCTGTTTTACATATATATATATATGTATATATGTATATATGTGTATATATATATGTATGTATGTGTGTGTGTGTGTGTATATATATACACACACACCTCTCTATATATTCATTAGTTAGGGGAAGTAAGAAGCTGTTTGATATAAACGGTAAGTTGGAGGTAGGCATTTTACTCAGAACTTGCTGATAATGACGGAGTTCAGATGCTCTCGCACATGTGAACAGAGGGTGGACAGATCATTCCAGCTTCAGGGAGGAGTGACTGAAAGACAGTATAAATGATATAAATGATGTATAAGCCCATAATGCTTGAAGGTAACAATTTGAATTGAAAGGCACCTAAAGGGAACATAGGTGGTGAATGTTATTTAGTATTTATTGAGGACAAATGTGCCAGTGGAGTGAAGCTATCACTATTTGCTGAAGAAAGGGCAATTTTCTTTTGAGAGATTACTAACTTTGTTGATAGCATTTAGGACTAATTATGTTGTTGTTCTTAAAAAAAACAACTAACCAAAACCACTGGATTTGTTTTTGCAAACTTGAATGCCTTTTAAAATGTCTATAATTTTTATTCTAGAATGGCTAGAATATGGATGACTGTTTTAAGAAATTATCAAAGTGAGAGTGAGAATGAGTATTTTGCACTTTTCAGTGAATAAATGGAAGGAACATTTAAAGAAATGTCACCATATTGTGTCTTTGCATCTTTAACTGATTTCCATGTGTTTAATACAGATTTTTTTTAAAATTGCTATTTTCTCAAAGCAATTCTGGGTTTTAGTACAAGTACAGAAGGCATTAAAGTTAAACCAATCAATTTATTCTACCAATCCTGTTTCTAAGATCCTGCAAATCATAGGATTGGAGATTTTTAAAGAAATATTGTAACTGTGGATGATTTACCACCAAATGTTGGTGAGAGATTCTGCTCTGAGGGGCTCAGTTCTGAGTGATAAATCAGCTCTAGTGATTCTCTCTCAGTGCATCAGCCTTAGCCCCTCAAAGCCCAGGAAGGCTCCCTCCACACCGATCCCTCGCTACACCCCGAAGAGAGGACCAGACACAGGAGACTCAGTGGCAACAGAAGAAGCAAACTTCATTGGAGACGCCCGCTTTTATGGGCTCATGCAGGGAAGGTTCTGGAACAATGGGCGGAGCCAAGCTTCCCATTGGTCAAGGGAAGGATTGAGAAACAGACGAATGGGGAGTAGGAGTAGAACTTCACAACAACCAATAATAGAATGGAGATAACAGCCAATCAGAGAACAGGGATAAAGACCAATGGCGATACAGAACTTCAACCAATGGGAAAGAGTGGTGGGAAAGGCACCCTAGGGGATCCTGGGAAGAAGAAACCTGGGCAGGGAATGACTAAGGGAAAAATACAATAGGGAAGACATGTTTGTGACACACTTTTATTATACTGCTGATGTTAACCTAACAACATTAGGGGCAGTACAGATCGGAAAGTCCACATTCTTGTAGGCCCAGCGCTTAATCCAGGGTATTCTCCCACAATATTGTGGAAATAAGGAGTAATTTTACACGTTTTCTGGTTGAAAGTTATCTTGAATTTTAAAAATGATACACAGATATCACAAGCAGGCCATGTGCTTGCTATATTTAAAGAACTATATTTCATCTGGTAAACAACTGATAGGAATTCAGCTGCTGTAAAAAAGGCATTCATTGCAAATAAATGACATAATTTCTTCTGAGCTATGGATGTATCTGTGTAGAATATTAAGTGTTTTTCTGGAAGAAATTAGTACATTGTATTATACCAAGGAATTATGAATATTGAACTGTGGTTAACAGTGAAAATGTCTAGTCTGATTCTTCAACTAGCTAGAAATTTAAAGATGATACATTTTCTAATCTTAACTGTAATATATGGTGATTTGATCTGTTTCACACAGTTTCAGAGCTGTTTCAGATCACTTCTAAGAAAAAGTCATGTTGAAATTATAGTAAATTAGAAGACATTTGTAGAATGGTGACCAGATTTTTCCAAGCAACCTAAATAGAAATTGAGTGAGGATTTGGTATCATGTCAAAAACTCAATATGAAATTGGAAAAGACTATATGGGAGAACAATGTGGGTAAGTTGCTATTTTTCTTGCAGTTATAAAATGCAGTTTTCTTTCAAAATGGAGAACTGCCTTCAACAGCAGAATAAGGTGTTCTATCTAGCAGCGTTTAAAAGATCTTAGAAAATTTTTAGACTGCTCATTCACTTCAGGTCTCTTCCCCCATATGGGAGTGAAATGTGGATAAATCCAGCATGGGAGTTGCTGGCCAAATCCAGGCCAATCCTGCATCCCAGCAGAGAATCAGCTGAAATGTAGCTCCATCAGGTGGTCACAGGCAGTTGACATGGGTTTGAGAAATGGGCCAAAATACAGTTCTGTGAGCAGACACCAGAACAGGACACTAACAAAGAGCAGTCAGAAATAGTCATGATGTGGAGGAGGTGATACTAGTGTAAATCGTAAGTTAGATCAGCAAGTTAAAAATATATTTTGTTGAGGTTTTGTTGGGGTTTTTTGTTGGTTGGTTGGTTTTGGTTTTTTGGTTTCCTTTGGTTTGCTTTGCTTTGCTTTTTTACATTTTTGTTATAGTATTCAATTTAGTATGGATGTTGTCCTTAAGATGTCACTTGCATGAAAAGAAGCATGGCCAGTTGAGGAAGGTGATTCTGCCCCTTTATGCTGCTGTAGTGAGACCCCAGCTGCAGTGTTGCATCCAGCTCTTGGGTCTCCAGAACTGGAGGTATACTGGCCTGCTGGAGCGAGTCCAGAGGAGGCCCACCAAGGTGATTAGAGGGATGGAGTACCTCTCCCATGAGGAAAGGCTGACAGAATTGGAATTGTTTAGCCTGGAAAAGAGAAGCCATCAGGTTGACCCAATTGTGGCTTGCCAGTATCTGAAGAGAGCCCAAAAGAAAGATCGAGAGGGACTTGTTGCAATAGCATGTAGTGACAGGACAAGTGAGAATGGTTTTAAAATGAAAGAAGTTTAGATTATATATTAGGAAGAAATTCTTTACTGTGAGAATATTGAGACAGTGGAGCAGATTGCCCAGAGAAGTTGTGATTCCCTAGCCCTGGTAGTGTTCAAGACCAGTTTGGATGGGGGTCTGAGCAACTCGGACTAGTGAGAGTTATCCCTTCCCATGGGAGATGGATTAAAAATAAATCTTTGACATCCCTTCCAACCCAAGCCACTATGTAGTTCTACCAGTGAATGGCCTAAATATATTGGTAAATCAAGTCTGTGCTGGAAATGGAGGCCATCTGCTTCATATTTGAAATTTTAATTTTGCAACTAGAGAAACAAAAGTGTTTCCATCATTTGTTTAAAAACTATTTCTGAAGGCCTCTCATGCTTTCCTACCTGTTTTCTCTGAGACACTCACTTTATCATGGAAACCTTGATCTTTCTTTTAATGCAAGGTCATTGAAATGGATACAGACTATTCAAGAATATCAATTGTGAAGAGCAAATATTAAAGGAAGAGGAGAATGTCACTGGGAGAGTATTTGCTGTCCTTTCCTAGTTCTAAAAGTGGAATATCTAGGGAAAAAAGTGCATACAGTACAGGCATGCATCTACAGATTAGTTATCTCTGCCAGAGACATATTTACTTTTCCTGCTACATCCAGTAATGGCTGTTGAAAGAGCTGGAGGAAGCTCACCCTGAAAAGAAAGTAAGACGAGGAGAAAAGCTTCTTGCTTGAGCTGCCAGAGGTTTGTCTCTTTATTTTTAGCTCAGGAGGCAAAACTGTGCCTGTCACTGTCTCACTTCAATATGATTGAGTATATTGTCCCTGATCAGTAAACTCTTAAATAGCTACGGGCATTCTAGTGGTCTCTATTGAATAAAATTTAAAGATGATCAATTAAAAATGTACCATATCTCTCTCAAATTAACACATATAATGATGATGAGTAAAATTCTGTTACACTGAAACTTACAGGGAAAAATTATTTTTAATTTATGCTTCCGGTTTTTTGAAAATAGAAAATACTTAATATTTGGAAGAGGGAAGACGCTTAATATTTTATTTCTACCCTTAAAAAGATAAGTTGAGAATATCCATGTCATGTAAGGCAAGAAGGGGAGAGATTTATGTGCACTGATTTGTATTTTTTTCTGTATGCATGATGTCATTGTTCATTTTTATTGTTCTTTGGTGCTTTTGATTAACATTTTCATTAATCTCGTTCTGTTCAAACAGAATTAATATTATGTCTCATTTAACTGAGGATGGAAGGGGAAAAATGGCTTCACAGACTATGGTTGGAAAAGGCAGCACTATTAATTTTGACAATGAATTTGATGCTAGCCATACTTAAACTTCTGATCTATTTTGTATTATGAGGTCTGTCCAGCTGAACACATTCCACTGTTCATGACTTTTTAAAGTGAAAATTTGAAGTTGTATTCTCATTGTCTTTCATGGTGTTCTGCCTATGTTAGCAAGCATTATGAGCACATCTTTGCAGATTTGGTATATATGCAACTTCAATTGTTAAAGATATAGCCACTAAAGACATCACAGATATCCGTGTACCATGGGTGCTGTCTGAAGTCTTGAAGTAATTTATTTCTGTTCATCTGACAGTTCCTGAAGTGTAAACCTTGTTCTCAGCTTTTGTTCTGTTGTAAGAAGAGGTAAGGTTGGTATGTACGTAGGGAGCCTCAAGACCTCTGCGCTTTGCACTACTACATGATGTAGATAGGAAGCTGCCATAATACAGAAGAAGCCACAGATGTGAGTACCTAAGCAGCTTGTGTGACATTTCAGGAAATATAGGTACATTTAACTAGGTTTTGCAAGAACCAGCAGATGGGACACAGATGAAGTAGTCAGGAGAAAAACCTTTTGGGTGCTGTGTGTGTTTTAATCTTGCTTTTTGATCTCAGGTTGGATGTCCAGCTCTTCCTAGTGTGAGTGCTTTCTTTCATAAACAGCAGAGGCATCACTTTGTTATAGAAAATGTCAGGAAATGTATGGAAGGTGGTATCTAAAAATAACAGTGATAATTGCTCTCTGCTGGTGGGAGGATTTATTTTGGAACACAGTCGAAAGAGGAAAGAGTGGAAATGCTGCAGCCAAAGGAAACCACAGCAAGGCTTTAGCCTCCATTTTGGTGTTGTCTCTCAGTTATTGCTGATATTTTCAATGCCAATTGCTTATGTTCATACTTGATGTAAAATTACTCAGCACAGATACTTGATCATCCTGTGCCATTATCTGATTGCCACTCTCTCTCAGCCATGGAGCTGGAAAATGCATGGTACAGGTTGCTGTTGGGTGTTGAGCAACATTCAATACAAAAAACCCAAATGGAATAGATTCATTAGAAACATTGAGAAAGGGAAAAGCCAATTGAAAATTGGTAGATCAGTAGATACATGTTCTGTTCTAGTTTGTAGATGCGTGTTCCGTTCTAGTCTGCAGCATTATAGGACAAATGGTTGAGACTAATCTGCACTACTACAGTGCTACAAACAGACAAGATTACAGCTATCTACCTAACCTATTGCGTCTTTATGCACTAGTGCCTGAAGGAATAAAACTGAAGAAGTCTTGTGAATTTTGGCTCAAGTGGAAATATGTGACAGTAAAATATAGTTTGATATTGAGTTGCGTGTCTGTTGATGTTTAAGGATTACTAAAATGGCAAAGCATTTCTTTTTGTATTCAAAGTATCTGTAAGTATTTTTCTCAGTCCTTAGTTTTAGTACCTTTAAGATGATGCAAATCTGCAAATTTATCAGTATCAAGCTGGGTTTCCCAAAACTAGATGTGTTCAATTTTGAGATACACTGGTTACAGCATTTGCAGTATGTATATATTTGTATGTGCAAAATGTTAAAATGCATAGCTGAAGTAGTAAGGTGCAAACTTGTAGAACTTTTCATTAGGAAAAAAAAATATTTTTTGCTACCCTAAACTGATTTTTTCAGATCCATTCTGCTGAAATAATTAAATAATATAGCTTTCCAATTTTGAAATCAAAAGGGAAATTAAGAGATGATCCTTTTGGCTTTCTATGCTCTAAGATTTGATCAAAATCATGTCTTCTATGAATTTCTGAAATTATATAGACTAAACAAAATTCCCAGTTGATCTGGTCCAGCGTTCCATTTTCCTTACTCTTACAGTGTTTTCTTAATGTAGTCCTCTTTGCTGCACTTTAAGCAATTACTTTTTGCTCTACTCATTTGGTGTATAGGGGGCTTATTCATTCCAGCTTTCCTTGAAGGGGCATCTTCCATCAACTTTGGCAAACTGTTCTCAAATGTTCTAATCTGTTTATTTTTCAGCGTACTATGCTGAGTGTATGTAACACTGGTAGGAAAGTTACAGAAAAGAAAGGAAGAAAAGTATGCAGCAGAAAAGCTTAAAGAAGGTGGTGAGATCAAGATTACAATTTTACTGGGTTTAGTGACTGATAATTCAGTGTAAAGGATTGTTAGTTTGCATGACATCTTGATTTATACTAAATGCAAATTGTGGTTTGGTGAAACAGCCCAATGATTTTTGTTGATTTATTGTGGACAGCTGGGTGTATCTGAGAATTTCCTCTTTTTTTGCAACAAATATTTTCCCTTTTTGACAATTTTAATGAAGATAACAAAGAATTTAAGATTAAAGACTGAATTGGCCTCTCTATGACTAAGGAGTGAAGTACATAGGCATTGATATTTCTGGGGCACATCTTCTGTCTGTGTCAAGCTTGTATTGGGTAGAAATACAATATTATTTCTGGATCTGTCATTCATTCACTTTCAGAGCTAATGAAATGCAAGAGACCTTCTTTTGAATGAGGTTCCTATTCTGACAGCCATTCCACTTTTGAATTTTTTCTGCTGGGGCAGAAGTGCCGTATTTCTTTCCTAAGCTGGAATGCAAAATTTTCCTTCCTTGTTGTCATGTTGTACTACTGTTAGCTGGTAAATGTTCTTAAATCTTTTAACATAATATGCAGTATGCAGGCAGCCACACCAGAAAGATGTATCTTGCATAAAGGCTTCATTTTGACCCCTCAACCTGTGCTTGTTTTATTTTTAAGTGATTTTTTTTTAAAAAAATCATTAGCAAGTTTATATAGCAAAATTATAGGAGCTGACTGCTGTCTATGATAGATTCAAGTCTTTTTTTATTGTTAAGTTTCTGTGTGTTTTTCCCTTTTTGTTAATTAAAAAAGGTCACAAATCAAGAAAATAAGCAAGTGAAGAATATTACTTTACATTAAAAACAGTTATTTGAGACAACATGTACTTTATTGATTGCATGGGAGTTAAAATCATCTTGAAATTGAATTTGTTTTTTAAATAAACATGATTTTAGTTTTTAAGTTTGGTAGTTGTGCCTCTCTTCTGGTAATAGTTGTTCTCTCTAACACTTTCAGAAGTTATATGGATTTGTTTTTTAAGGATATGAGTCTTTCCTGGCTTTGCAAAATGGAGTATTTTGCTAATGTAGTTGTGCGGGTTGTGTATGCCATGCTAGGAAAGTGTTCTATTTGTGAGATGCTGATATGGTGATGTGCTTTTCCATCCATTCACTCCTTTTATTAATACAAAATTATAGTTGATGCAAATGGCTAAATAAAACTGATGTCTTATCTATAAAAGCTCAGGCTGTCTCTTCTGTTCTGGATTTGGGACAAGAACGGAGTGAAGTAGCAACACCTAAAACATTCTGCAGAACTAATACACATCAAAAAGAGAAAGTTGAGTTTAAGGTGTGGATTCTGAAGTTCACTTTGATTTCTGTAAGGGGGAAACCACAAGACAGACCTGCTGCTGGTATGTATTAATTCTGGCATCAAACCCCTTCCTCATAGGAGTGCACAGGGGAGTCGGACAAAGCATGGTTGTGCTGTGTGTGAGGCTAGTTGGTGGCAAGAATTCTTTGCTGTGTCTGCTAAACTGTTGTCTGAACTGAGCATAACATGACTCAGGAAGTGCTTTTTGACACTGGGGAGGTATGCCAGCTATGCAGCAGCTCATGGCATTTCCATGCTCGAAGGGAGCCTCCTGTCCCCTTCTGTTTCAAATTAAAACAAAGTCAGACAAATGAAGAGGTTTTATTTACTGTTTCATTCAATACAGCACACTTAGGTCTTTTCATTGTGACTCTTTCAGCTGTCCTGCTGTGATTCTATACATCCTGTGACCTTCTAAGTAAAGTCCTCTACCCATCAGCCCTACTTTACCATCTGGTGTTCCATCTCTTGCAGTCTCTAAATTTAGTGAAGAGTCTCCTGAATAGTTTTTATTTTTTTTTGTTCAGCAAGTCTTCTAAATACCTCTGCATATAGGCAATGTAAATCTGCACTTAACCAAGTCATTTAAAATAAAATGTTAATATTTCTCTTGGCTTGAAATTTCCCAGAGTTCAAGTGTCTGTGAGGTGTTTTCAGGAAACAAGGGTTTCTGAGGATTTATGCAGAAATTGTCCTAACTCTTTAATCTGTCTGCCTGGGTAGGGTACTCTCAGCAAAGGACAGAATACCACTGTATCTAGGGAAGTGTTTTAGTTAATACTTATTAGGTATCAGAAATAGTGAGTATAGAGTGGAGGAGAATCTTTCTCTGATATAGTATGGCTAAATGTAAAAAGACTTTGTTCTTATTATTTAATACTGTAGTATCTTTAAGCATTGATGAAAGCTGTTGGATCTTAAAGTTGATCAGGCTGTGATGTAACTGAAGTTGCTGTTCCTGAAAATACCTGAAGTTTGCCACATGCGTCTACTCTATCATGTTATGAAATTAGAAATTAAAAAAAAATATATATACTTACCATAGATAAGGAGGCCCCATCTTTCTGCATAGTTTTTTTAATAGCTCTTGCACTACATTTAGTCTTGTTCTTTGGCTGACAATACCCTCTGTGAAATATAAGTATTTATCTTTTTGCTCAATCTTCTGTCCACTTCAATGTATTATAAATTCTGAAGTCAATTTTCTTTAGGAAGGGGAGTGCCTGGGAGGTGTGTGCTATGAAGGTGGAGCTTCCTTAGATCAGGAACTGGTGACAAGAAACTTACAGGCATTGTTGAATCCGTGTGGTTGCTGTAGCTTTGAAGTCATTTGCATTGTTAGTAGAAAAAGGTTTTTTGTAGTCTCTTTCTTATATGTTGGGAACTGTAGAGAGCTTTGGATTTTCTTGGTTGTGGGTTGGTGTTTGGGGTTTTTTGCCTTTTTTTTTTGGTTTTGGTTTTGGTTTGGGTTTTTTTAATAAAAATCTGCTTTGATGACTTACACATGATTAACTATGAATCCAAAGCCCTTTCTTTGTATTTAGCTCTTCCTCATCTTGTGTTTGTCCAGCTGATTAAATTCTTATCCGGAAGTACCACATAGTTGGCTTGCATCTTATCTATTTCATATCACATCCCAAGCTTGTGATTTGAATTCTAATCCTCTTTTACAGAACAACTAGATTACCAGTGCCTGCGGATCTAAAAAAGATTGTCTTTCTTTCTCTACCTTGTTGGTAAAAATGCAGAATGGCAGTAAACCTAAGCCACACAGCTGACCTGTCTCATTTGGTCAATTTTCCTAGTGTTAAAATGACCCATTTGCACATGATATTTTGATACTGTGTTCTGGAGAGTTTTACTGGTGGGGGTGTGGGATCTCTGTAGTAGGTGGTTTGGAGTCTGAAAACCTGCAGGCAAGTTTTCCTTTGTCTACATGTTTTGGAAGCGATGGCATGGTGCAAGGATCATTTTCTTTTTTTTTTGTCTGGTATTCAGGGTTATCCTGCACTTTAGTTTGTGGGGCAACAGAGGTGACTGAGGATTTTGTAAGGTGCTAATTTTGGCAGTATTTCTGACACAGAGCAGTCTTTGTATGTTATACCACTTACTTTGGACTCCAGGTTCTGAAATTGGAGGCTGGCACTGAAGATCTCTTAGAAAATGAGAGACATGCATAGGCATAATGCACGGGCTTACGTGATCAATGTCAAGTGGATATTTTTAACCTTGATGCATTGTGCAGGTAAAAGTCGTGCCCAAATTCTGTAGCACAATGTATTTGCAAGACATGCGACAGTGTCATGCAATGGATGTTATCTGGATTTTTCTTTTTTCTTTTTTTTCTGAGATACCCTAGTCTCCTTTTTCCTTGGTTATTGAAATGCCAGTGTTGGCTTTTTCTCATCTTCCTGTTGCTTTGTCTGTATTTATAAGTAGTTAGTTTGACTGTTTCTTCCAGCAGGTTTTTAGGAATTGAAGAGTTTTCAGTAGTTCCTTGAATGTCTGCTCTGTAAATTTTAAAAGGTAGATGTTCTTTTTGTCCTTTTCTAGTCATCTTGCGTCACAAGTTTGCAGAACAGTTATTAAAGGCTTATACCATTAGAGCATACCTACTTAGCTTCAGTGATCTGTAATTCACTTCTGCTAGGAAATACTGTTCTCCATTCTTTCATGTTCCTTGGCCTCCTATTTACTAGCACTGGTTTGCTTCTACCAGCATGTTTACAGTTGCAGCGTTACAGAAGGTAACACAAGAAAACACAGCAAAGTGCGGTGGACAACAGTATGCTGCTATATTATTTATTTATAGTCAAGAAAGATCAAGTTAAAATTCATGAGAAGCAGGACACTGGGGGCAGACTTTTCTCAGCAGAAATAAATTGTGCATTATATATTGTTGTCCACCATTTTTGTCAGTAACTGCTACTTACCAGGAGAACTGTTATGTTTTTTATTTTGTCACTTGCATTTGTTATGAGAATTTTTTTGAAGATGAAATTCCTAATGCTTTGTATCAAGAATGTACAAAAAAACCCCCAAAACCAAACTCAAACCATTAAACCCCAAAACTGAATAAGAAATTAGAGCTAGGCATCAAACACCTCAGAGTCCTTACACCCTAGAGAAATCAGGAATGCAACTACATGATTATGTGTATATTCAGCTGCACAAGTGTGATGTTTCATGGCTAATCAATCTTAAGTAAGGATTCAGTTGGCTGTTAAAATTCTTTGTATGCAACTGTTTCCCCCAAAAGTTGAGAACATAAATGTAGAAATAGACTTTAGGTTTTCCCGATGGAAAATAGTTTTCTGTGCCACTTGTATCCTTCTGTCCAAATTGATATGTAATGCTTTAGACGGTATTTTAACAGGAAGTGGAAACTGGCACCAGTGTATTTAACAGCTTGATGTCAATGGTCAGATTAATGAGTAAGAGCTCTCTGATAACTTCTGATGTAGTGGTTTGCATTGTTAACCCATGGGCTGTCAGGGTCAGACCAAAATACCTACAATTACACAAAAAAGTGTTTAGACTCTCAGCTAGGTAGTTAAGAAGTCTGGCTCCAATTTCATAGTTTCATGCCTTTCCTCTGTCTTGTGTTTGAACTGCTGAAATAAAATGCCTTTAGAAACTTACAAAAATGCATAAATTAGTTTCCAAGAAATGAGAAGAAACTGTGGTTTTTCTGAGGTGAATTGTAAAACTTTCACAATTTTAATTTCAGAAAAAAAGGAAAATTCCAAATTTCAGTAAGCTCTGAAATCAAACACTGTTATTGACAAAATCCTTGCAGATGAATTAATAATTGCTATTTACAATGTAAAACAATTGGCAAGCCCTCTTTTTGCAAAAAATATAAAAAGATGAGTAGATTTGGCTAGGCAGACAGTTCAATTTTGACCATTGTTTTCATCCTCTTCTTTATATTCTCCAAAGTTCCATTGGAGAGTTGCATTTGATACTCAATTTGTACTTATCTTCAGTGCAGTCAACTTGTCATGTATTACATATTGTTTTTTTTTTTCCCCAAATGATAGTTGTTCGTGTAGAGGTATGATGTAATGCTAAAACAATTTCAGTTTAATGATTTTGTAAAGGCCAGCTAACTGACAAGCTGTGGCTGTACTGATTGCTCTCAAATCTTAGTTCTTTTGCTGTGGGTTTGCTTGTGTTACACTAAAAAATATAAAAAGAGGGGTAATAATTCTTAATGTAACTTTCCTTAAGGATTTATGAATGACTGTTTGAAGCAAATTGTACTGCTTTTACTATACATGAACCATAGCTCTTCTGCTAAAAAAAAAAAAAAGGACATCTCAGAAGTAGGTTCTCCTTATAAAATTATATTTGTATGTTTGCTTTCTGTGACCCCTAGTTGTTCAGGTACATGCCATCTTTAAAGTGAGGGATATTTCTGAGAATCTGCAGCATGCACACTATTTGAAGGTAGCCAAACCTGTTTTCCTGACGTGGTATTTCCATTGTAACTGTTAAAATTCTTACTTGTAAAATACCGTGTCCTAAAGTGGTTCTGAAATGATTATGCTGCTTGTTGCCTAAAAATTAAATGTTGTTTTGTTTTTGCTTTTTTTTTTTTTAGAGGAGATTCTGTGACTATATAAAATATTATAAAAATTACTGTTTCTTAATAATAATTTAGATGGTAATCCAAGGTACAGCATTCCCCCTTTTTCCAGTTCGGACAGGAGACTGAGATGTTGGCTCATGTGAGAAGCATGTGTTTTAAGCATATGATGCAAAGAGAAAGGAATCACAGTTACAATATGTCTGTATCCTTTGTCCTGAATACAGCAAATCATCCAGGGTAGTGAGGCATTATATTTGTTTTTAATGTGACTTTTATTCTCCACATGAAGCTGAAGCTCAGTGCTGGGGCATGGCAATAGTTTCTCATGCATGAGATCTCAGAGCCTATGAGGAAGGTTAGGAGAGCTTGCAAATGCCCAAGATGTGGAAGGTTCAGTGGGGAACTGGATGATGTGGTAGCACATGAGGCTGCTGTATCAGCATCATCTGATTACTGCTTTTATGATACAAAAGAAAGAAGTTTTAGCTGGAAATGGCAGTTTGAATTACTAGGAGGCATAAACCAATCCTGAACTGATTTCTGGTGCAATATGCAAACAGTGGGAAAACACACAGTGGGGCAACACTTCAATTCTCTACCATAGCTCGTATCTGCAATGTCATCAGTTTCACAGGACAGCAAATCTGCAAGGCATCACCAAAAATCCCCCCCAAAAGTCACATAAAAATATATTGACAGGTTGTTTCAATATGGTTTTAAATGTGGCCATCATCTAAATTCTCCTGGTTTCATTCCAGTAAATGTCTAAAAATCTTCTTGGCTTGCGTTAGCTTCTGCAAGCAGTATCACCATACCAACGCAGAGAGCATAGCAGGTGCAAAACCCACCCAAGTTTTATATAACCAATTTATTATCCATGGAGATGATTCACAAAAACTGAGCTGTGTGTTACTGTGGAGACCTTATTAGTGATTTTAAGCTGGATTTGGTATAATAATGTGAGCTGCAGTTGCAACAGTAACTGCAAGGAAGAATACCCTGAGGGAGAGATGATGGGATTTTTCATTTTCCTTAATCTTAAGTGCAATTTTGCCAAGCTTCTTAATGAATGTTTAGCTTCAATTCACCCTGATGCTGAGGAGGAGTGTATTTTGTAATAATGTTTGTGTCCCCATGAATTCTGGAATTTCACATGAACAGGTTGTTTTGCTCTTGTGACAAACTACTGCTCCTGCCTCACCTCTGTGCCTCTCTATTGTAACATGAATTCATACCTGTTCTCCTGCAGCTGTGCTGATGAGGAACAGTGCATATTTCACCATATTTTAGCCCCTGCCCCATTTCATATGCCTTATTTCAAGACTGGCAGCAGTCACACTGACTCATGTTCACAGACATTGTTCCAAGTTGCAGGAGCCTGCCCAAGAACCTTTCTGAATCACAGCGTAAGAAAGACATAGGGAAAAAGGTGACCTATTTTGACTCTCCAGAGGATACTCACAGCCTTTTCACTAGGACTATTCTTAGCTTCTTAAAGAGAAAGTTACCTTAGAGTGCCTGTGGTAATATACTGAAGGTAAGTTCACTTGCTTTGTCCATAGGTAGGTATTATCTGCAAACTCTTGACCACCTTTTATAGACATGCACAGACAGAAAACAGTGTTCAAAAGGTGCAATGACTGCCAGATTTCTGTGGGGAGGGAGACAGACCTTACTGCAATCATAACTGTGTTTCTGTATTTCCAAAGCTTTAGATTCAGCTTTGGTGGGCTATGTGTCCTAAGAGTTCCTTGGTATTACTGTTTCCATTACCTCATTTAATGATGGCACTGAGTTGCTGGTTGTTCATGCAAGTACTCATTTTGTTGAGTTGTATAGACTTTAGCTGGCTAATAGCCATTCTGGGTTAGTCCCTTTTTTGATAGTGATTCCTACTATGGTTTGTGGAGTAATAGAAGCATAAATCCTGCTACCTTTTCTGGCAAGGATTTGGTCTGCCATCTTTTCAAAGTATTTTGAGTAGGAAAATATCCTAGTCTCAGTATGCCAGACCATACTTTTTTGCATATTCTTTTCCTTTCTGAAGGATCACACATTTAGATTGTAACTGCAAGGTTCTTAGCTGGCAAAGGGCCTCTTCCTTAGCTGTGTAGCTGACAGATGATTAGTGAAAACCTTTTACAAAATATAGCCATGAACTTGGCATTGACAAGTAAGCATTTAGTATTGTGACTGACAGTCTCAAAATTAATTTTCAGCAAGGCCCCCTTTCCCACACAATGCAATAATTTGGAGAGAGTTTTAGCAAGATAGTCTGTCTGCTTCAGCCTTTGCTGAAGACAGAGAAGACCGAGAACCTGAATTTTGGTTAAATTTTATCAGCTACCTTACCAATCCAGCTGCCAGTTTTATTTAAAGCCTAACAATTTTACATCTTTCAGAGAAAGTTTTTCCCCAACTTAAAGATTTTGGAACCAGATTTCGAGAGACTGACTGCACAGAAACTCTACAAAAGCAGTTGTCTTTCAGTTAATCCATTCAAAATCAACAAAATTGGGTCTGCAGAAATGAACTTTGAGGTCTGTAGCAGGTGAGCACAATTGACATATATTCTTTTTAACAAAATTGTTAAAATTCTTACAGACACCCTTCCTCCTGTCTGCCCTTTCTGTGGTGTTATGTTCAACTTCTATCATTACAGGGTGAGTGTTTCCTAAGGGGGTTGGCTATAGTTGTGGGTGGATGATGTTGATGTAAGCAAGCTGTCAGCATGGATATACCATTTGCCAGGATAGTTGCAGTGCATGCTTCTTCCTCCTCTTTGGCCAGAAATGCATGATGTTGCTGTATCTCGTTCTTCCCACTGAAGTTTGAAGTGGCCTTGCACCATAGTTTACTAAATTTTGTTAGTGTGTCACATTATTTTACATCAGAATTCCATGTATGCAGTGGGTTTTCTGTATGCTGAGTAGTTGGTTTGGTCTTTGTTGCCTTTGTTGTATCTAAGAAAAATTCTGTACCTAGATCTCAGATTTTCAATGCCTTTAACTGATTGCAAGAGAGTTTTTTACAGCCACAGAATCTCCACTGTAACCTCTTCCCAACTCTTACTGTATAGTGCTGATATTCCTTTACCCTTCATCCCGTTTCCTTGCCTTTGAGGCTGCTGTTGTCACATCATGGGTTTTTTTGTTTTTGTTTTTGGTTTTTTTGTTGGTTGGTTGGGTTTTTGTAATGCACATGACAACATTACAACAGGGTCATGTGTTGTAATTCTATGCAGTCTTACTGCTTGTTACTACCAACCATATACAAATTACGATTCTGCCACATGATTATTCAAAAATATTTAAAGTTAATTTAAAATAGACAGTAGATATCTAGGCTAAACCAGCAAAACCAAGTCTTTACACAAGCCAGGATATACTCAGACAAAATCTAAGTCCTGAGGCCTTTCAGTCATTATGATGTGTATTACTAGCAATGGTGATACTGTAGTCACAAGGCTACAGATTGGCAATACAAAGCATATACAATGCATATTTCATGCATTGAGTAATGTATTGTATAACAGTCCTAAAGAATTCTTAGCAGTCAGAAGATCTTTTAAATGGGTATTAAAGCCAACTCTACAGCAATTAAAGACCTGATTGAGGTATGATAATAAAGAGAAGGGCTCGAAAACTCTGCCATTTTCCATCTTTTAACACAACTTCAGTGGGAACGGGCAGAAGAGTTATGCATCATCAAAGTTATGTTTATTAAAAAGGAAGCATCACCCCCCACATTTCATATAAAAAGAAGCAGATCTAAAAAGTAATATTAATATTGGCTCTAAAGCAATGCACCAAGGCAAAAGAGTAGAAAACCTAACACAGAGAGGCAAGAATTGCTCAAAGGCAAGTCAGCAGAGCATGCATTCAAGCTTCCTTTATGACAAGATTCAGAAAAAGGTTGGCAGCAGCTATGCAGAGAAAACTGGATCTGTTGATCAGTCTGTGTCTACTGAACCTTAGACAAGCGAAAGCTGGGAGTCCTAATGCTACAAAAACATAGGCAGTGATGTTTCCATTGTTATAACTGATGTTTAATGTTAGAACTTCATGCGATTTCTTTGTTTTTACTCTTTAGTTTGTATGAAACTGCAAATGAGTTCCAATGTTATCATTCTGGGCACTATTCTCTGGAGAAAATGCATCCAGACCAGAAGTGTTTCATGCAGTGTTAAAGAGCTTAATATGTGATCAGTGTTTTTAAGATTTTTCAAAGAATTATATCCTGAAATATGACCCCTTTTTTTTGTGTTCGGATGGAACAGAGAAAGCTTTGCAGTTGTAAGGGAACTCTGAAATGTCAAACTCACATTAGCCATACATTTTCTCAATCTAAGTAGCTCTATCTTTTTAACACCCTAAGGGTCTAGAAGCATTATTGATAGTTTTATGTATATATCTTCATTCATGGTGATTTGCAGCATCTTAATCTTCCATATGTTTTTGTAACTTATTTTCAGCTCCAGTCTTTTCATAGCATGTTAAACCAAAATTAAATTACTAGGTATAGAGTTTATCTGGTACAACTGTAGGCTTAATTTCTCTTTATATACTGAAATGTATATGGATGGTCTTATGACTGTGGGAAAGAAGAACCAGAGGCCATTGAATGAAGAGATTGGAGGTAGTGTAGGAATGAGAAGGAAATTTCTGTTAAGCAGATGGGAATTCTTATATGCTTCTTATGCTAAGTTTGTTTGCTATAAAATAGCAGAAACACCTTTGTTGTATGAATCCCTGAATTTCAGAGTATATAGTGGTATCACAAGAATAAAAACAATACTCCAGAGAATACCATATCCATTTTTTTATATGCATATGTACTCTCAAAGTTACGGCCTTCTCAAGCAATAGATTTATTTTCATAGTGCTGATTACAAGCTCTCAGGATGTTGGGGTTTTTTCCTGCTTATGCTTCATAACCGGGGTTTCTATACCTCTGATGAAACTTAAATCTTTTACCATCTGCAGCATACAGAAGTTGTAAATTGTTTTCCTCCTACTGTATCTCTAGCTCTATCTTATGTTCCTCTTTGTTTGTTTGGGTTTTTTTTAATTGAGAATCTTCTTTCTCAAATGAATACAGCCATTTTAAGGTATGCCCTAGAAGAGACTAGGCATATTGTTAAAATTTTCTTTCTCTGAAAGCCTTCAAGTGAAACCATGCTTTCAGTAAAACAGGGCATGCCTGGGCTGGGAGAAGCTCTGTTATTATAGGACAATTTTGCATTCAGTACTACCTTAAAGCTCCACCAACTATGTTACAGTGGATCATCTAAAAGATACTGTAGGTGAGAGCTTTTCGCCATGGCCTAGGGGATGAAGGCAGAGTGTACCATGTGTTTCCTCTTTACCTACAGATGAAAATCAGCTAGCCAGACTGCTCTAGAGTCACATTTTAGTCCAAGTGTAAATGGGGCAGACATGCTTCTACAAGACAGTTGGTACCACTTAAAAATAAAAATCACACTTCTCATATCTGAAAAAGCCTAACCCAGAACTCTGGGTCTTGTTATGCCTGTATTCTTTAGATCAGCTGATGGTCTGTGAATTGACTCTTAATTTGTCTCCCCTGAAAAACTGGACAATTGTACATGATGATTATGTAATTGTCTTATTTTCTCACAAAATATGGATTCTTTTATATGGGCACATAAACTTGAATATGAGTTTGAATAGTTTAATATAGAAAGCAAATTGCATTAGGGAAATTCAATAGTATGGTTCTCCATAGCTGTTCAGCTGGTAGAATCTCTTGACTCTCCTGTACCAATGGGGTGAATTGTGAAAGTCTTGCAGGTGATTCATCACTAGCTTCTGCAGGCTGAACACCTTTGTTCTGACTTCTTAGTGCTCCTGAGACACCAGTGTTAAGTGTTTTTCTGTACTGACTCATGGTTCAGCAAAAACAGGAAAGAGAATGCAGCCTATTTATTTTGGGAGGATTTATTTTATTTATAAACACTTTCCTAAAATATTAATATGGGGAAAATATTGAAGAATGTTTTTTAAAAAGCAGAACTATACTGAAGCTAACATTTTCTACATGATTAGATAAATTATATTTAGGTTTCTGAAATGCTCACTATGAATATGCAATTTATTTCAAGGCAAGCAGACAGTAATAACATTCAATGGTTCCTTTTCTATATTCAGGTAATAAAGAAATACCTTGCTGTAAGACCAAATGCTGCTTCTGAAGTTAAAGACTGTGCTGGTTTAGAGGTAAACCAGCAGGAGAAAGGAACTCCACACAAGAGATTATGAGTCAGAATTACAATTTTA
>JAOXXN010000375.1:753464-775222 GCA_026770055.1 Myrmophylax atrothorax
AATAGAGGGGGTAGAATACATGGCTTTGATCACCCATACACAGAGATAACTGGTCCCATCTGCTGACCTAGGACAAAGACTGATAATCTTAGCCTTCATCAGGAATTCCTATGTATTCTCTTACCATTTTCTGTCATTGTTAGTTATCCAAAGTTTAAGATAAATGTGACAGAACTTGGTTGTAAAGCTTTGGACACCAGATATTAAAAAAAAATGGTTATTTAAATGCTGTAAGACCTAGAATAAGGGTAACAATTTTCCCAAGCATCTTTAAACATAATTAAAACTCAAATATCTTTGTGTACAGACTGTTCTTAGTGGTTCTGTGAGAGTTCACCAAATTAGAGATTGCTGGATTAGAGATTGATGAGAATTCAGTGGAAATATCAGATCCCTCAATATTACTGTGATAATTTTTTAAGAATCTGTCATGCAGGTTTTATATGTGTATGACAGAAGTCTTTTTCTTGAGTATCTGAATATCAGTAAATTTGGAATGGCAGAAAATGATAAATCAGAAGTGACAAATCCTGGAGTTGCCAAGGCAGTCATAAACTTCCTGCCTGAAAATCAGCATCTACCAATGGAAGTTATCAAAGGCTAAAATGGAATAATATTCTAGTTGCCATGAGAAGCCAAAGATTTTTAGAGGCTAATTACCTTGAAAACTCTGCATTTCACATTTTGGCTGAAAATGAAGTTTGTGCTTTTCGGGACAGAAGATGCTGAATCAAAGAATCACATTGCCATGGAAGAACCTGACCTTTTATAAGAGGCTTTGGCAAAAGAAGGTTAGAGCATATTTCTAGTGCAAACCATAAGAGCAGAAGTATATCCTTGTTGCAAACTCAGAATTGTGTATAGTTATTTTATACTGCAGTGTTTACTTGAGTTGTATATGTAAAAATTTTTTTGTTGCTGAACTGCTGCATTCTTTTTCATATTGAAATTTCCCAATTGTGTGCTGCATACTGGTGTCCTGTGAAGCTGTATTAATAGAATCTGTCTGAAAACCATATGCTGTGTTTCAAACTGTCTATTTTTTTCTGAGAAGAAAGATGGCTAGAGACGTTACAAAATATGTCTGACTAAAAGGAAAAATAAATTCAGACTGTTTCTCAGGAGGCATATTGAAGTGGATTAATGAAAATATGTTTTATTTGAACCATGAACACTAGTAGAGGTTTTTTAATATGTAAATATTAAATGGAAGTCATGCAGGTAGCAAAGTGGGTAGCAGAAATATATCCCTTTTATTTTTTTTAAAAAATCACAGAACTCAGAGGAGTTGATAGAGACTTGCATTCATATTTGAAGTGTAAGGACAACACTTTTTCATTGACACTTTTTTTTTTAATGTCAACAGCCCTAGTTGTTTAAGATTATAAATGATAAACACTAAATGAGTAAAAACTTTACTGCAACAAACCAAAAGCTTTGGTTTCTTGAAATAAAATATTTATTTATGTCCTCAATAACTTTTTTCAAATGCAAAAAAAAAAGAGCAGATGGATACTGCCGTGCTGTTAAAAATGTCTCTAACGGTACAAAACAGTTTTTTGAAACTCCAGTAATAAGTATCAACTTCTCAGACAAAGAAATTTTATTTTAAATTGCAAAACATGAATCAGTGTATCATCATGATTTTTTTTAAATGCTTGATACATTATTGTTGTGAATCACTAATAGTTTATTTTCTGAAAATCTCAAGAATATACTGAGCCCAGAAAAGCATACTATTCTAAAAAAAAAAAAAACAAACCAACAAAACAAAAACCACAAAAACCAAGCAAAACCCAAGAAATACTTTTGAAAAAAATGAATCGTAATCAAAGAAGATTACTTAAAAATGGTGATTAGTGTACTGATGTGTCATTGGCATCCACAAGTTTCTCTTTAGGAAACACTTACATGGCTCTGGTGCCTTTAGATTACTGTTTTGGGTTGTTCTATTTGTGCAAAGAAAATTCATATTTGTGCTGAAGATTATTTATGGTGTAGGTGAACTGTATGTCTTTTCAACCTGCAGTATCACTTTCATCACCTAAACTGCACCTGTTGTGGTATTGTGCTCAAAGTTACTAAATATGTGACAATTTAAGGATTGTTACTTAGTTGTGCAGCAGGCAAATCATATATCCCAAATGCTGGCCAGACATGTTACAAACAATATCTAGTAAACCCATAAAAGCTGCTGAGAATCTGAAATGCTTTTTGGCTTCATAATACACCTAAAAGACTTCTGTTCATTCAGCATTAGTCTCTGAGGTCTCTGCTTCCAAAAACAATTTGAAGCCAAAGGAATTCTGCTTCTGCAATCACGTCTCTTGTACCTGAGGGAGGGTAAAGCTGACTGCCTCTGTAAATCACATTGGTTCTCGTGCATTTGATGTTTGCTGTTCTTCTGTATTTTCTTGACAAATGCTACTTTGATAAATTCAGTTTGACAGGCTTACTTGAGGAAGTCTTTGTATTTATTACTCCCTTATATACATGATTTATTTTCTCAAAATCAACTTCTAGCATCATTCCAAGTTTCCTCCCTAACTCTATCAAATTACTCCAGTAATACACATCAGCTCTAACTGCTTTTTAGACTTAGTGCTGGGTTCCAATCATAACTTGTAGCTGAGGGGAAACTGAATTTTCAAAAGGTGTTGAAAACAGAAGTGGTTAGTAGGGTTGCAGTGTGTGTGTGTTGGAGCACATCTGGGCTGCCTGTGTTTGGTTTTGATGCCCCAATATCAGAAAGACATTGACAAACTGGAGCGATCCCAAAAGGGTTTCCAGGTGATTGTCTGAAGTGTGAGGAGGGAGTGGGAGAAATGTACTGCTTTATCCTACAGATGAGGCTAAGAGAGATCAGAGGACACCTAGTGCGCATTGTGTGCACTATGGGGAGGTTTTGAAGGAAGTGGAACTGGACTCTTCCCAGACATACATAATAATAAGATCAGGGACAGTAGGCAAACTGCAAGAAGAGCAATTCCAATCAGCTGTTAGGACAAGACATTTCACAGCAGAGATGAATAGACACTGGAACGGAGACCTGGAGAGTAGGGCATACTTACATATTTTTAAACACTCATTTATTGGAGGAGGAAAGAAATCTAGGAATTGCTGTAATTAATTTCAAACAAGTAACTTTACATAAAAATTTTGTTTGCTTAGAATTTATTTTTAATTGATACATTTAATTGATCCCTGAGGATCTTTAACAAGGGTAGGTGAACAACTTCTAGTTGCAGTACTTATTGAATACTTAGTGACTACAAGTGTTTACTAGTTCTGTGATTTATATGCCCTTCTCATTTTTTTTTGTGAACAAATAGCCTTGGGCAGGTTTTTTAATTCAACTGTGAAATCCATTTTCTTCTCCTTCTGTTTAAAAAAAAAATTAAATGGTTTTTTATTAAAAATGGTCTAGTAGCTCTGGAATGGATTATTTTTTAATGCTCTTTATTTTCAGTTAGGGTTATTGAGATAGTCTTTTTTTTAAAAAAAAAAAGTACCATAGCAATCTACTTCAGCATTTTCTTTTAAGGACAAAACTGCATCATACTCAAAAAAAGAGTATGTCTGAGAACATTTTTGTATTGTCTACTAATAGAGACGTGGATCATATGTTAAAAATTTTGGATATATTCCAGGCATGCAGGAGTTGACTTGTTGAGGAATAAAATAGTAAAGAATTAAATTTCAATACTGAGTGAATGTGACCATATTAAGGAATAGCAGTAAAAGAATACAGTTGAAGAAGATGTTTTAATCATCTTAAAATGTGAGTCTACAATTGTAGTCCCAGATATTTTTTCTTTTTAATTCTGAACACGTATGTAGTCTTTCAATCCACAAGACTGAGAGATAATTTATGGCCTTCATATTAATGCTTCATTTTACTTAGTGGTTGCATTAGATTTCTGTGTCTGAAGATATAAAACAAATAAATAAAATTAAAAAAAAAGACACATCAGGTTTCATCCCCAGCTGATGTGTACTGTATCTTGTCATTATGCTAAAAGAAACAGCATTAATGTCAGAAATGGTTATTGAGTTTTTTTCACTTCATCAGGTGGAAAGACATGTTTGAGTCAGATTTGTGTCCATGATAGAATATAGACCTTTCTGGCATTTCTGTATCCCACTTTATCTTGATTGTCTCTTGGGTTCTACATAGTGGTCTTAAATGAAACTAAGTGTTTGGGATTTTTTTGGTTTGAGTATGAATCCCACAATCTTTTTTTTTTCTATTAAAAAAAAAAGGAAAAAAAATAAAATAGGGTTAGGTCCAGGAAATTTATAGCCCAAGATCAAAAAATTTCTAGGCAATGTAAGACTGCAAAAATGAAAAGCTCCTTCCAATCCATCAGAATAAGTCATGTCACTTTGGATTGGGTAAAAAATTACTAGTGTTTGAACTGCCTTTATATGCTGATGTGCTGGTTTAAAGGTAAACTGGCAGGAGAAACAAACCCACTACAAGAGAGATTATAAATCAGAGTTACAATTTAATAAAAATATTGCAATAAATACAATGACACAAAGAGAAATTGGTTTTAACCCAAAAAACCCAGAAATGTGACCCAGCACCCTGAGGCACAAACACAAAGGGGTTTGTTAGCCTCTGTGCTGAACCCCACATGGTCCCCCCAAGTCCAGAGTAAAGGAAGTGAAAAACCTGTTGATGCAGGTGATGGTCACAGCCTGGTCAAGAGTGGTGGTCTCCTTCTGTCGAGGTTCTGGTCCTCCTCTGGATCCGCCAAGTGGTTCTCCCAGTCTCAGAACCCCCAAGATTATATCCCCTCAGGTCCAGGTGGCACTGCCCAGTACCTCCCCCAGGGTGGGGAATTACACAATGAGTGATCTCACTCTGTGAGTTGTGGGGTATTTGGAATCATTGATGGCCCATTAGCAGACATGACACTTCAGGCTGGGTGTGGAGGTGCAGGCAACTTCCTGGAAGGGAGTTATCACAACTGTTATCTCACAGGTGTCTTTCACATCAAGCTCACACCCTGAGGGGTTGGGTATGCCCTGGGCAGCTGCTGCAAATGGTCCATTGTTAACAGTTCTTGGGAAATGAATAGAGGGTGTAGAATACTCTGGTCTCACCCACACAGTGATAAACTGGTCCCACCTGCTGAACTAGGACAGCTGAGTTTTTCAGCACTCCAAGGATGCCTTTCAGATTAACTTCAGATTAACTTTTGAATCTAGAGGGTGTGAGTAGGGAAGGAGGTAAGCCCTTGTTACAGTGGTCTGGCAATGAATGCATTATTGTCCAAGTTAGTAATACCCATTTTATCAAATTTAATGGTTTTTTTATTCATATGTAACCCGTGTTCTGGTCAAGGCTTTATCCCAATGGCAGCTGACAGTGAATGTGTAGAAATGTGACAATTGTGTAAAATTAGGTGAGATTTGTCCAATTTTTTTATAAGAACAAAGATCCCTCAGGTATTGTCTGTTTGTATAAAGTGTTGTCAGTGTTTTCCTCTCAGTTGTTCAGAGAGGTAGCTACTGCCATAATACCATATTTGTCTGATTTATTTCTGTAGCAAGACTCAGTCATCCATGCCAAAACCTCTCCAGCCTCTCTGCTGGTCATTCTGTCTCTTCTCACTATCGTATAAATGAAACCTAGGCTTGTCCCCTGCCATCTTTACTGACCTCTCCTCTTGTATCAGAGCTGGTTAGGATCATGTTTGAAATTGTGCACTGGATCTAGGTCACTTACACCCTATTGCAATGTGGGTGAAGGAAGGATGTATATATAATGCTGTGGGACATGTTGCTTCTAGCAGTATTATAGCCCAGTACCTTAAGCTGAAATTTCTATGGGAACCCTAATATTTGCCAGCATTGCTTCTCAAGCATTTATTGTAAACTATAGTATTAAAACTTGATTTAAAGCACTAAAACTTTTAAAAGTTATTTTTTAACAATCTGCTATACTTACTGCTGAAGCACTTAGAATTTCTACATTTGCCAAGTTACTGTTCAACAAGGCAGCATCTCCTTCCATGTTGATGTGAATTCTTTAGAAACCTTCTACAGTTAAGCAAAACAAAAAAACCCACAACAAGTCCCACTGCCTTGTGCTGTGAGGCCAGCACTGGGCCTTGGATTCTAGATGTAGCTAATTGGTGTGGAGTAGAGGGGAATGATCAGCTCCCAGGAAGCTACCGACTACGTTTGCTCTAAGAGCACACTGCTTAGTCATAGTCAGCTTGGTGTCCAAGAAGACCCCCAAATCCTTCTCTGCAAAGTTTCTTTCCAGTCACTTGGCCACCAGGTTCCAGAAGTCACGTGCTTCCAATCCCCTTTCACATGGGACTCCGACTTTGATAATCTTGAACCTTGCTTGCTCCTTCTTTGATAACTCTGGAGATTCAAGCGTGTGAAGCCACAAGGGCTTGGAGGAGATACAGTCCATCTCTTCTGATGTCTCATGCTTTCCTGGCTGCTGAGTTCTGTGTCACAAGTGGTCCACCAGCACATTCATCCTGCAACCTTCCTGTTGTACTCACCTGCTAGGAGGCTGGGACTGATACTGCTATTTCATATGGGTTTGAAGAAAGGTTAAAGGTGTGTTTAAGATCCTGTATGTGAAATTTCTGGTGTTCTCCAATACTCTCTTGTACTTTTTGACTGCGTGTTTAACCTTGTGTTTTTTCATAAGCAATAATTGTGAATTCATCTTTGTAAAATTTGATAACTTTTTTGATTTCAGGACTTTCTCTGTCAGTCTGTGAATTTTTTTTGTTCTTCATTTTCTGACCTCAACTGAAATTTCACAGATATCACAAGAAAATCTAATAAATTTTATTCATTTTATGTGCAAATAAAAATACTGTTAGCCACAACGTTGGCTATGGTGCAGGCCGAGGAGGTTTCTCAATGTAAAGACTCCCTTCTCAGATAAATAAGTAACAGGCTGTTGGATGAGAGGAAATGTCTCTTATTCCACCATGGTACAGAAGTCCTGTGGCTATAAACTGACGGGAGATCTACTATGGCTTGATAATAAGCTCCCTCATTCATGTAGAATTAAGTGTCAGCCAACAGTAAATAAACTGAATATATATTAAAGCCTTTTTTCCTGTGGCATCTGAAAGAAATTAGGTTCTACTCTTCTGAATCCATTTGCTAGGGTAGCCTGCAGCTGTGAGGAGAAATTAAAATTCTTCAATGTTACTTGATGAGAAGTTCATGCCTTTAATTCCAGAAACTGGAATAGCTGACCTCTCTGTAGAGGTCAACAAATATAAAATGCCAAATAATACATCATATCAAGGATTGTAATTGCCATCAGCTCCCATTTATAAATATATGTGCTCTCTTACATCATTAGAAATTTTTAAATTACAAATGTTTTTCAGTAAAGAAATTAATGGGGTGTTTTATTTCCATGCATGAGAAATTAATTGGGTAATTTTACAATGGCATAGGAAGATTGTTGCTTGTGGTGTAAGTTAAGAAATTGTGGCTTTTGTAGCTCAGTTGTACTGGTTATTATACTCAAAATTCCAACTACACATTTTTGCACTCCGGTTAAGCCTAATAGTCTTTTTTGTGGATATCCAGATCTCTGAAAGCACAGCCAGTTTCTGAGAAGATTCTGCACTTCTGAGTGACTCTTTAGGCTATTTGCCTAGCATTTTGGAAACCTGAGTATATGTGCATTCTTTTTAGAAATATTTAAAAAAAATAAAGAATCTTGCCTTCTTAAACAATGACATGAGGAAAGCAATGCTTCAGCCAAACTAGGACAATAGGGAAAGACCAGCTCTTTTGGGGGGGTTGAGTCATGCAGACATCACATTTGTTTTCTTACAATCAATATGATGTGAATAAGAAGTAAGATTCTCATTAATTCAGTCCGTCTATCTAAGCAAAATTTGTACTGTTTGAAGTTAGCTGTTTCAATGTATAAACATATTATACATAGTTTATCGTGATCAGACAGACATATATAAACATATTTGTTTGAATATTTTAGTGCTCTTCCTAGTATTGAACATGTCACGGTTTTCCTATGACAGACCACAGTGGTCAAAATATCAGCCCTCAAATGTATTAAATGCTGTATGTCTTTCCATCAAGCTTCTGTGGTATTTGCTTTCAGGCATAGTTAGGGTATCAGTGATACTCATTTTATGTTTCCCAAATGTGAAGGAAAGTGCATTTTCAAGAAAAATCAAAATTCAGTATTTTAAATTTTCTCTAATATGAGAGGCAGAGGCACTTTGTACCTGAAATCTGAATTATTTTTATATGATTTCCTTTAATCTGAATCATCTCTAGGGACATTAGGGCCAAAGCACTCTACTTTCCTTCATGGAGAAGTTTCCCAGAAGACAGTATTACTCAATTTTGGCATTTAAAATGGAGATGAATATATTTTTTTTTCTTAAAAGCTAGCTTGCAAAGCATTTAATAATTCAGAAAAAGGCAAAAAAAAGGCATAATACATGATGGGAAAAAGAATCTTTTGGCTTAGCAGGGTAAAGTGAAATGGCAGTCGAGATCCACAATTCTTCCCTGCTGCTTCATAAAGTGGAAGTGTAATGGCTAAAGAAATTGTGTTTATATAGTCATCGTTCTGCAGAAAGTGTAGCTTGAAGCTCACCAGCTGTAAGATGAACTCTAGGAAATTATTGCCTTTTCAGCAAATGTATAGAAGAAATGTGGGACATAAAATTAAATGTACTTGATGCTTACACTGTCTCTAGCTCTTCATGTCATCAACTTTTGTTTCATCAAGTTTATGTTTGAGTTTTTAATTTATTATTTTACTATTTCCATTTCCTCCTTTCTATTAAAGAAAAGAAAGCAAGAAAATTAGTATGTTTTATGCTAGGAAGTAATTTATTTTGAAGGCAGATAATCAAAATTGTGTGAAAAATAAAAGCATATGTTCATCTCTCTATGTTAACCCAGAATAATTGTATTCCCTTAAGACATGACTTAATTTACATGAATGTGTTACAATAAATAAAGGAAATGCACTACAAGTAGTGCTCTTCTTGTATAAGAATGCCTTTTGGTTTTTTGTTTGTTATTTTTTTTTTTTGTATTTATGTACTAAGATGTTTTCCTGAATGTGCTGGTATTACAGATGAACTGAACTGGTACATAATTTCATCCCAAGATGCTGATTGTATCAATTCTAACATGTGAAAGATGTAGTAAAACATGTTCTTCCATTTATCCTGATGGCCTTCTGTCTCTATGCTGCATGTTCTCAAGGGAAGTTGTTGATAGGGGTTGATGGTCACATCCAGTAAATCAGTAAGCATCCAAACATCTTATCTCTTGACAATGGAATTTTCTGCAGCTGTGTGCACTCTTATCTTTCATTAGTCCCTCCTATTTCGTGTTCTTAACATTTATTCACATAGGAGAACAGGATCACTCTTAATTACCCTAGATGCCTAGCTTTTTTCAGTAACTCGTACTTCTGCCTTTTTCGATGAAGGAGTCAGGATGGTTGGAAACCTACTATTTATCCTAAATCCTAACACTATGTATTTACTCACACTCCCCCTCCTTCCCCTAAAATTTGTTGGAGAAAACATAATCTGTTGAAAACATTCCCAGTTATAGTTCAACTTTCTTAAAGGATTTTCTGAAACGAGAAAGAATGTAGGAAATAGAATGACTGATTTTAGCTAAGACAAGAATTCTAGTGATTCTGTGCCTTGAAATCAAATCTAAATAGTTTAATTTAGTTCTTATGTTCTGCATTATGAGAGCAAGTGACTAATCTTTACTGTGGTAGTGGTTGAATAGGAAAAAGATAGTCACTCATACTAAGGTGTTGGTGAATAGCAGTTTATGATTTGATTAAATTTTCCTTCAGCTGTCACTTTTCTCAGGTGAAGAAACTTGGTCTATTAAGGGTATTTTATGTTTTCTTCTGAACAGAAGCCATTTCATTGTGTTAGTTACACTTCTAGCTATCTTTTCTAGTTCCATTGTGTCAGGGATGAAAGACCAGGATTGAGGACATCGGTCCATACACAGCATGTTTTGGATTTATTCACTGGCATCCTGCTGCCAGTGACAAAATTCTTGTTGCAGCTAAACTTCTATACCTTGTTAGTACACCTGATTTGTGGATTTGATTGTGCTGGGGTGGGAGACTTCCCACTGAATTTCTAGCATGTCTTCAGTGACAGAGGAAGGAGAAGAAAGGAAAGGAGAAAAGGGATAAACATGTACAGATCAGCTTGCTGCAGTCATACTAAAACATTCAGGGAGTTTCATACTCTTTGTAGCATGTAAAAGTAGAGTTTATTTGGAAAATAGCAACTATAATTGTGAGCCTATTCTTCTCAAAACAAAAAGGGGTTGGGGGTGTTCCTTTGATTCTGATTTTTAAATCTTACTGAAAATAGAAGCAGTATGCTGCCTTTTATCACATAACAACTGTTGAAGTTTTAATTATCGTTTTCTTCATCTGTTCCACAAAGATTCCGGGCATTGTTGAATGTTTCCAGGGGGTAAAAGAGAAAAAAAAATAGTTGTGAGGGAAGATGTCCCCTGCAGCTAAGCAGTTTTGTGCCGAGGTCTGTCGCAGTGTAAACCCTTACCTGTTTTCCAAATCGGTATTGCAGACTGTCACTTTAGCTGGAAAGTGGCAATAGGGAACACCAAAAGTAAAAGATTAGTATGGTTGCGTTACTCCTGGTGGACAGTAATCTCTCATTGACTTTGACCCACAAAGGAATTTTATTCTGGATTTCTAAGATGTGTTTAAAGGAAAATTTATGTACCGATATTCTGAGTATTTCTAGGGGTGAACTCATTGGATTTTCTTTTCATAAACTTATAGGAGTAAAGAGGTAATTTATAATCACAAGTATTTATGAATTAATAAGTGTCTGGTTTTGAATTCAATGTACTCATCTAAACATGGAATTGCAGTAATTTATGCTGATACTATAAAAGTAGTCATGTAATAATCAACACTGAGCTCTGACCTCAACCTATGGAAATCAGGCTTATTAAGTTCTTTGTGATGTTCTGCATAAATTTTACTGCATAAGTACTTGGTAATGTTTTGTCAGGCTTGTTTTTCAATTGTCCCAAACTGCTGTTCTTTTTACAGCATGACTGACATCACTTTTAATATTTTCTCTACAGTAACATGCACGTAGTTCTTCTTCAGAGTGGAGGACTTTCATTCCGATTTTCCTGTTTCCTGAGCTGAGACTGTCCCACATTACTGTGATTGATTCATAGTACCTAATTTATTACACCCTGCTCCCTCCCTTTCTGTAACAAAATTGGAAGGCACCATGAGATGATTTTTTTTTTATTTTCTGGTGATTATTTAGGTTTATGGTGGTGTCTGTTTAAGCATATGCTTGGGGTACAGGTGGTGCCTGTGAAAACCTACATATTCTCCCTGAAGTAGGTGCTGCTCCAACCACTACAGTATCCCCCTCACCACTTTGTTCTGTCCAAATCTGCAGATTATTTCATTGGATTTGTCCATCAACTGGGTCCTTACAGTTGAGTTCTGGGAATCAGACTTGGGGTGCCTTACATAAGGATCTTCTTTGATCTATTTGGTGCTTTAATAATTGAAAGGCTTCTCTAAAGCTATGAATTTCTGAAAACAATTCAGGTAATCTCAAATGACTTAATATGTTGCCACATTGAACAGATTATATGTGTACCATGCTCCAAAAAGAATGTGCATCATTGAAAGAGGGAGTTTATTTTATTTTTCATTTGTGGGAAACTAATTTCTAGGAGACCATGTGTTCCCTACCACTACCTTTATCTCATGTCTCATTCTTTGTTAATTTTCTTAGTTAGGCATTTTATGTTTCTATAGATTATTCTTTTGCAAGTACTCATATGAAATTAACTGAATACTTGATATATTTATATATGTCTGTCTGTTCGTAGTAAACTATGTATAATATGTTTATACATTGAAAAATAGTCCTATTTTAAGACAAAGTGCATTTGTCACACACAGAGGAAATGTGGTACAGCTTAATGTCTTTGAGATGAGGCAGTACAGTCAGTAAAAATGGAATACTCTAAATGGCTCATTTCCACTTTTGTTTGAATTTTAAAGCAGTTAGAATTCCCAGCATTTGACCATATTCCCGGACAGGCACAGCCAGTCAACACTTCCTCAAACATGGGGTCTTTATGAAATGGGCTTTAAGACTTGTGCCAGCACCCTAATGCTCCTGTGAATTGCTTGGGTAATCGTTTTCCTTTTCAATCACTTCACAAATGCCATTTGACCAATGAAATGTAATAAAAAGTTAACTTGTGTTTGGCTATATCTTCTTCTCAAAGGAAATAGTGATCACTTTTCTCTGTACTCTTTAATCTTTTTTATATAAATCTTCTCTGGCATGCAATAAACTTTGAAGAGAAATAAACCCAGACCATATTTTCAAATATAGTACTAGACCAATATTTCTGGGAGTAGAAGTACAATATTCTGTTGATCATTTTTTTCTCAGGCTCTAAGAAAAGCACTTAGCCAGACAAACACAATGCAATATTTTCACAGGTGTGTGAACTTGCGTAGTTCTGTGTCTTCTGTTTGGGCAGTTACTCATCTCTTGAAGGTTAATAAAAATAGTCCAAATAATGTGTTACATAAAACCTTTTATGTAGCCCAGCCAACTTCTTACAGCTGTCTTGTTTATCTAAAGAAAATCTTACTAAAATGCATTTACTGTCTTGCTTTCTAGTAACAGTATCACTCCTAACACACTATATTCTCATTGAACTTGGTATAAAATTAAAAAGTTAAACAGCAGCTGGCAGAACTACTTGCAATTGCAAGCAAGAAGACATATTTGAGTGGAAGAGATAGGGTTGTTTGTGAAGTTCATTTAGTCAGTAAAAAGAAAAAAAGGGCATCTTATCATAAACAGTATTTAGTACAAAAAGTCTGACTAAGAGAAATCAGAAACAATGTTGAATTTGAGCCCAGTAAACCAAGGAAATGGAAATAAATTTACTCTTTAAAAAAGTAAGAAAAGTTATTTTGTATGTTAAAGGCAACAGAAAGGACAGGTTGGTGGCCAGAGCTGGGCCTTCCAGGTCACAGGTCACGGCTAAAAGTTTGATCCAGCTTGAACCCTGGAGACTGGAGATTATGCCTACTTACCTTTTAGTTCATGCAAAGCACTTTTTGATATCTGAAGTTGCTCCACAGCCACGATGAAGTCCTCTGCCTTCTTGATGGCAGCAGAGACTTTTCCAGTGCAGTCACAGCACAGGCCAACAGAGAAGGATTTTTTTCAGGCATGCCTGAGCACCATGTGCAGCAGAGACCATGAGGCAACAAGAGCTCCCTTTCATTGCCATGGTGCTGCTTGATCCATGGCTTTGCTAGCAGAAGAGTGTTATACTTGTCCTCAAGGTCTGCCTCATGTGGTTAGGTCAGCAAAACTTTACAGCTGGTCTGACACATGATGCCTTTATGATATGACATGGGCTGCAGGATGAGCAGCACAGAGGGAGTGCTCAGGCATGGCTGTTGCAAAGTTCAGTATGCTGCCTGGCAGATGTAAGTGGTGCTGGTGCAGTAGTGGTGAATAAGGTAAGGTGAAGGTTTTATTCTGCAAGGACTACACATTATGTTTCACAGCCACTTTACATTCAGATGATGAACTGCTTGTTAGTATTGCATAGGCAAAACTGAGAAAGAAATTTTATGGATATGTTGTTAAGTGGCTGACTTGTATACTAATATTGCTTTCATATGGCTGTAGACACTGCAAAATAGTTTGGTCACTTAAGTTAATCTGCATATTTCAGTGTTTCCAAGCATCGGACATTCAAGAGAAGCAGGTATGTTACACTCTTTCATGCAAGGAAGTATTCTTGCATACTCTTCTTATTGTCTGTTAGAAAGCAAGAATATTATCATTCAGTGATTCACTACTTTGGAGTTTATGGCTTGTGTACCTGTGAAGCATGGTACAGTATTAAGACAGTCATCAAGTGCCTTCTTAGGGTTGGGTACTACTAATGATTGCTAAGGTTTGAGGAATCTGAATTGTTCTTATATTTTTACTTGCTATGTGTGTGGTACTATTGTGCATGAAAATTTTAATGGCTAGTTGAATACTGTCTGTGCAGTTGTTGCAGTACCTCACAGTGACACAGTCTGGAATATTGATGTCTTGGCAACAATAGCAGTTAGCAAATCTCCACGTTCAGATTTTATGAACATGACTGTAGTAGTTTGTGCTACAGACCAGAACAGGAGCTCAGCAGAAAAAAAAAAAAAAAAGAAAAGAAAAAGAATTCTTTTCTTATTGTGCATTAATGACATGATTTTCATTCAGTATGGCTGTAGCTGCTTTAAAAGTTGGCCAATGTAAATGTCAGTTATGCTTTGAACTAACATTGTTTTGCTTTTGCTTTGGCTCAAACATTAAATATTGTGTACTGAACCCATGACTGCAGGAAAGTTGTTTGGCAAAAGATAATAGTGAAATATTCAAAAAGCAAATATATGTCTGAAATGTCAGACAAAGAAACTGTGAAAACTATGTTTAATTTTGTTCACATGCTTAATCAAAACAAGGCAGAGGACAAAAAATAATGTGATGGTAGTGGACAGTGTAAGGAATAGTTATAATATCTGCAAATAATAGATTTCTAAAGGCAATATGAGTCAACAGAAAATAGAAATTAATTTGATTTTCATTGAATGTTGGTCTTTTGATCAGAACATCTCATAGCTCATGGATTAAAGACATCTATGTCTTCATTTTTCATGATGAAAACAATGTTTCTCCCCTGATGTCTGAGATCACAAGAATTAATTTTCACCTCTTTTTTCATAGAATGAACAAAATGAAAAGTTGGACCATAGCGTCTGGTTTTAGTAAAGAGTTTGGATGAGCCAAATTGCTTTTTTTTCTCTTTCTTTTTCAAAATTTTCATTGTATTGAGAGGAGGGAGTAGATATATAAAACAGTTGAGCTGGGCAGACAGCTGGAAAGAAGTAAAGCCTAAAATCCTTTTTCTCTTTTTCTCACCTAGTAAAGATATTGTGTGTCTGAAAGCCAGAGTGCTTTGTTCCAGCCATCAGCTGGACTTACAGAGATACTACTGCTTGCTTCTATTTGTAAGTAAACACATTAATCAGAAGGTGAGCTGCACTTGGGTATCTAGCTGAGCTTAAAGTTTTTTCAATTAAAGTCTAATGTATAGTTTTCAGTAAACTGTCCTCGTTTATTTTGCATACAGCAGATAATTGCATCTTCTTAAATATGTATTCTTTGGGAGATTAATTTTCACAGCCTGAAATTATTTATTTGTATGTTCATGAATTCTCTTATTTAATATCTGGCCTTACAGAGAAGTATTAAATATAATTCTGTGGCTATTAATAGCAATGGAGAGAACTGTACTAGTGAAATTCTTCCTAATTAGGATTCACCCTTTACTAGATCTCAGTGAGATAAAATACATATTGTTATGTTCTGCAGTTCTCTCACTCACTTTTATCAGTAAAAACTGTGAGCATGAATTAACATTTTCTGTGACTCCACAACACCGTGGTTCATGGATTCCTCTTGTTATTGCCTCCTCTTTGTCATCATGATGTGTTTTTTTAATTTTCTTTTTCTTTTGTTAGATAGTAGTACTAACCTTTCAAATTATACCTGGTAGTAAGGAACCTAGTTTCATCAATGAAATCAGAATCTGATGTCAGTGAGTAGAAACACACTGATTTAATTGAGAACTAAAACTTCATTATCTTTAATGTGAGTGTACTTTTTAAAATAAATTATACTACAGTTGTAATGCTTTAAACATTCAATATTTTAGATGTCACGACTCTGTTCTGCTTATTAAGGTATTCTAATATTTCATGGAAGCCTATAAACTGCAACTAGATAGTCTGAACATAACGGTGTTCAGTCCTTTCTAAGGTTCTGAGAGACTTGAATATTGTCTGCCTCAGTAGAGAAGGAAAATCCACTACATACCACAATCACTCTTATAATTTAATAACTATTAAAAAGAAAAAAAAAACAAACCCACAAACCAACCCAAACCCTCTGGCTTACACTCACTGCTTATTTGGATGCTACCATGCCTACCTATGTTTATTACATTAAATTATTCTGCTTCTAGGATTTATAACTTTGTATGTCAGAGGTGCTGGAAATTTTGAATTCTTTACATACCCGTGCATAAGGCACCCCACACTGTTGAGTCTCGTGTATAAGATGAACAATGTCAGTGCTTTAATTGCTTCATTACATTTTATCTGTGTACCTGTGTATTCAACATATGTGTATTTTTTATAATATTTGATGTAGTACTTTGAAATTAATGCATGTTTGTGTAGCATTATCATTGTTTCTGCCAGTCACTCAGAGATCATAGCGTTTATTTTTGTTCATTGGGAAAAGTGCTCAGCACAAATTCTGAGAGTCCTTTGTGGGAAAAAATAGTATTTTCAATAATACATTAAACCCAGATAATTAAATTAGACCTGCATCATCTTTGTGCTCTGTAACCAATGAATGAAAGGGCCTCTGCATATCGTGGAAGTCAGAACCAGAAATGGAATTATCATAGAATCATAGAATCAGTTGGGTTTGAAGAGACCTCTGAGATCATCAAGTCCAACCCTTAATCCAACACCACTGTGATTACTAGATCATGGCACTCAGTGCCACGTCCAGCCTCACCTTAAAAACCTCCAAGGTCGGAGAATCCACCACCTCCCCGGGCAGGCCATTCCAATGCCTGATTACTCTCTCTGTAAAGAACTTCTTCCTAATATCCAACCTAAACCTCCCCTGGCAGAGCTTAAGCCCATGCCCTCTTGTCCTAGTGCTGGTTGCCTGAGAGAAGAGACCAACCCCCACCTGGCTACAACATCCTTTCAGGTAGTTGTAGAGAGTGATGAGGTCACTCCTGAGCCTCCTCTTCTCCAGGCTAAACAACCCCAGCTCCCTCAGCCTCACCTCATAGGACTTGGGCTCAAGTCCCTTAACCAGCCTTGTTGCTCTTCTCTGGACCGGCTTTAGCACCTCAACATCCGTCCTGAACTGAGGTACCCAGAACTGGACACAGCACTTGAGGTGTGGCCTCACCAGTGCTGAGTATAGGAGAAGAATCTCTTCCTTGGACCTATTGGCCACACGGTTCCTGATACAGGCCAGGATGCCATTGGCCTTCTTGGCGTCCTGGGCACACTGCTGGCTCATGTTCAGCCTCCTGTCAATCCAGATTCCCAGGTCCTTTTCTGCCTAGTTGCTCTCCAGCCACTCTGCCCAGCCTGTTGTGACCAAAGTGCAGGACCAGGCACTTGGCCTTGTTGAACCTCATCCCGTTGGAATCAGCCCAGCTCTCCAGTCCGTCCAGGTCCCTCTGCAGAGCCTTCCTGCCTTCCAGCAGATTGACACCCCATTCCCCAACTTAGTATCACCTGCACATTTGCTAATGGTAGACTAAACCCCTCATCTAAATAATCAATAAAGATATTAGACTCCTGACGTGTGTCCTTTCCACTGGTTCATTTAACCTCCTTCATTCTTTGTGTGCTTCCTTTGTGTATTAGGTGATATTTTCCCTTCAATTTTCTTTCTCTTTTTTTCAACGCACAGTCTAAACTTCTATACAGGACATTTAAAAAGTGTCTTCTTTCACCGTGTCATGGCCAAATATCTTCAGCAGCTCCTTTTATGCCAGTTCATTCATAGTTTTGCCAAAGCTTCTCTCGGTTTCTATATTGTTCATCCTAGCGATGTTCTTGACACAAACAGTTGAGTATTAGAGCACTTCTGCTCTACAGTATTGATGTTACATTATGTGCTGGCTTTGTATTTTGCATCTCAGTGACCTATATCATGTTCTGATCAAAGAGATCCTGAACAAAATAAGGACAATGAAATCAGCAGTTCCAGAATATGGCTTTAGAGGAAGGCATGGGAGCCTCAGAAGCAGAGCAGAGGTCAAATTTTCCTAAGGTATCTAGAGAATGACAGAAATCACAGAATCATGAAATAGTTGAGATTGGAAAGGACTTCTGGAAGTCATCTAGCCCAACGCCCCTACTAAAGTAGGTGCACCCAGAGCAGGTTGCACAGAATCACATCCAGGCAAGTTTTAGTATCTCCAGAGAAGACTCCACAACCTCCCTGGACATCCTTTTCCAGTGCTCTGTCACCATCCCAGTAAAGAATTTTTTCCTCATATTCAAAAAGAACTTCAGTTTGTCACCATTGCCCCTTTTGCTGAGCACTACTGAAGAGTCTGACCCCATCCTCTTGACTCCTGCCCACACAGGTGGATATGCTCAGCGATGGGTTTCTTTTACCTTTACTTTTGTATTAAATAATGACTTAATTAATTAGTGACAATTAAGGTCAGTTTTGTCTGCCATTTTTATAAACTGAAGATGTAAACTAGGAGGTGGCTGAGTTTGAACATCCAAGATGATTGCTAAGTTGCTCGAAG
Source organism: Myrmophylax atrothorax (assembly GCA_026770055.1). Classification (NCBI taxonomy): domain Eukaryota; kingdom Metazoa; phylum Chordata; class Aves; order Passeriformes; family Thamnophilidae; genus Myrmophylax; species Myrmophylax atrothorax. The sequence goes on from JAOXXN010000375.1 coordinate 771,948, forward strand.
TCTAAGCTATAGTGCAATTAAGAAACTCTGACACACTCTTCTGTTGCAAGACGAATTTTGGTGTAGTTCAAGTCAGATATATCTTCTTTATTGCTGTAACAATTTCAGATAGAAAAATCCATGATGACAGTTTGCTTCTCTATATCATTTATTTTCTTAATTGTTTTCCTGCAGTTCTTCTTTAATAACAGAGACACATGGAGTCAGTCACCCTGACAAAGCGCACAGCTCACAGCTAGAAACTCACAGTTGATTTCATCCCTACAAGTGTCATCTTTCCTTGTCTTTCTGTCAGTGTTTTTGAACAAAAAAGTCAATTAATCCTTTTGTAGCCATAGCTTCTTTGCAATGCTGTAAACTCTTCAGCATTCCTGAGGCTAAAGCAATTAAATGTGCCTGTTTTTGTCTTGGCCAGCATCTACAGTAAATTTTTAATTGATATAGATTTCTCTACTGTTTTCTAGGGAATGCCTTTTATAATCTTAGCAGGAAGCTTGCTGCTATACAATTATTTAAATGCTTCCAATCTTAGATGAATTTACCACATTGGCTGTGCAGAATTTACCAGAATGAATTTTTGCTGCTACATCAAATCCTTTTTGTTTTTTCCCTAGTCATTGGCTGGAGGATGTATTCACTTTGTCAGTCATCATCATATGTTTTGATAGAACCCTTGGTACCTCTTAAAAATCAGGAATGTGCTGGGGGAGGTTTTGTTCACTTTGGTACAACTGGCTGTTGAAATCTCAGCTGGCTTCCAAATAATTTGAACACTTCCAGGATATCCTGTTTTTTGCTTCTACCTCATCAGCCCCCTCACAGCTGGATTATCTGTTATTCAGGCAATGAGCTTCTTCTTAATTTTCTGTCAGCCAATTCTTTATCCTTAACTAACCCATCAAATATCCCATGAACTTGTTCTCGGAAAGAGCCGATTTTTTGCTCAGCAACACACTGCTGTGACAAACTGTCCACAAAATACCATGAAAGATATTGGATGATTTTCAGGTAGTGGATAAGGCAGAATGAAGGCAAGCCTGAAGCATTTAGGATCAAGATCACATAGTTTCCTTATGGATTGTCCTATTTGTGTGTTCTTTCCTTTCTGTGATCTGGAACAATTTTCTTTGAAGTTGTCTTGCCACTTGAGCTCTCGGCTTCCAAAGACAGCCCAGCCCCATAGGAAAGGAAGGTGGAGGACAGGATTTTGTCTCAAGCCTCTAGAAGCTAGCTGAGGAGTCCTGCTAAAAATCTTCTTAAAATCTTCAGTTGCTCTTCAAAATGAAAAAAATTGTTTGCTTACTTACAGCTGAAGACATTTACAGCCACTGGCCACTTTCATGTGAAATGACCCTATCCATGCTTTATGAAAGCTTTATGTCCATGCTTTCCACTTTTGCACTTAAAGGTTTTATGTGATATGTTTTCCTTGGCCTCAAAAGAAGAGCAAGAAAGGCAGGATCTCTGGATTTGAAACATCTTAGGAGCCTCAGATCGCAAACTAAAAATCCTCTTCTGTGAGAGTTACTGTTTACTGTCTCCAGTCACAGAAAATGCCTCATGACCGAAATTGTAAAAAGTGTTTATTTAAACATCTGAACCACTGATAGTTCTTTCATTCCCTGTTAGAGAAGTTTTAGTGTATCCTTTATTTTATTTGAATACACCGTAGGCAAATCATCCTTGTTTGCCTCCCTTTCTATGGCAACCCACTCTTGCTTCCCTTTTCAGTACTTAGAGGGGGAAACCTTCTTTTCCTTTGTCCCCTGCCAGCCCTGGATGCTGCTTTGACACTGTTCTTGAAGACCTCCTGATTCATTGCGACCCTACATGGGAGCTGTTACAGGTTGTTCTTGCTGCCCCAGGACTTCAAATGCAGAAGAGGGGAGAAGTACTGACCTCTTTACAGTAAACCATCACCTGCCTTTGCCACAGAGAGTTTATTGATGCAGTGACTCACTCAGCAGTGCCTCAGGACATCAAGGTCATTATTGGTCTTGCTAAAAGCAGGGATGATAATTTTACAGCATTTTATTATACAGGAAAAAAAAGGGGACAAATCTGTGGCCAGATAAGTGCTCTGTAAGACACCCTCCAACCAGACAGGGTCTTCATAAGGAGCTGGGTTTGATTGTCCTTTCAAATGCATGAGGGAAAAGGGCAGTTCATCTCCATGGAGCAGGTAGAAACACCATTAGAAAATCAAGTAATAAAAAGTATTTTCCACAGGGCTTGCTCTGTCTGGGTGCCAGGTGGGAAATCTGTGAGGTGCAACAGAGCCAGCATCCCTACCAGGAGTAGGTCTTTAAGGGTCAGCAGAGCTGCCAACTTTGTTTCCCATGCTTGCCTTATAAATCATGTCTGTTTCTAAAGTTTTGGCCACCAGCAATGATCCCTAGCATCAATGTAGGCCATGCCTCCAAGGAGCACAATTTTTCAGACAAGGAAAACCACACCAAGTTTTCTCAAATGCCAAGAACACAACTTTAATCCAGCCTTTTGGTGTACCCCACAGCAGTAGATAAGGGCCATTTTGTGAGGCCTGAAATCCCACCCTTGGCAAAGCTTCTGGCAGCAGACAGGAAGCAGGGCCATTTTGTGCCTAAAGTTTAGACCCCTGGATCCGCTAGACTGTAGAAGTATTTAATATTGACTCATGACTGTGAGTGATCTGTGAATATCCTGAGGAATAAAAGCAATGATTTAGTTTTTATTTATTTTCATAACAATATTTATCATTTATAGTAACTAGGACAGCTTCCTGCAATTTGGGAAAACCTGAATGAATTCTTACCTAATTTAATGAATCACCATGGAGCCCATATTGCATTTCAAACACTTGGAGTGTGCTGGTCATTATTCACCTGCCTCCAGATTTCAATCAACAGATCTGGGAGGCAGAAAAATGAAAGAAAAATTTATTGAAATATAATCAGAGAAATCATTTGCTACTGCTTACAGAAATTAAATGTGTTTGTAGAAAATGGAATGATTCTGTAAATGCTTCTTAACAGGAGTAAATTTACTACCACTTTGATTTGTAATGATTCAGTCAGCAAATAATAGAAATAAGCCCTTGATGATAAAAAATTACTGCTATTTAGAAATATGATTCTGTTAGGATGCAAAGACAGTCTGGATAGAGTGACTTGATGGTTTTGAATTTCAAGTGGGGGAAGATAATTGGACATCAAGATCTCTTGGATATATAACTTAGTAATTGCATCATATGATAAGAATGGGAAGCTTACTACACAGGTTTTTGAAAAGAGCTT
>JAOXXN010000375.1:791568-802879 GCA_026770055.1 Myrmophylax atrothorax
GCTGGAGGCATCCACAGGGATTTAGCAAATGCCAAATGAGAATTGACTTCCAATTTTGTGGGAGCTTTTCATTTGAATCTACCTTCATTCAGAGAAGGATTTTGCATCGCAAGTGACTGCAGGGATCACGGTTCAGCGTATTGATTGGGATTGGCTTCAAGTGCCTTGTGAATCATCTGGAACAGAACATGGTATCTGTAGTTTCTCACAGACACACAGTTTTAAACCCCAGAGTTTGTGGGCCAGGGGAAGTCACACAGTAGCTCCAAACAGTGCCAGATGCTGGGCTGCTTCCGGGGATTTCAGAGCAAACCTGTAAGTTGGTTGGCAGAGGCTGCACAGAGTTTCTGGTGTGACTCTCTCAGCCACTGTCAGCATCATGCACACCTCTGGTTTGATCCTGGTTTTTGTGAATCAGGGAAACAAATTCTGCCATTGAAGTTTTGTGTTCACAGGGGTGAAGTTAAGTTTGCTGGACATGATGAGGGAGTGTCTTTTCCTCCTGGAATAATGAGAGTTGTGCACTGTAATTTATTGACATTTTTTTTTGTGTAGATAAACCACTCTCTCCCAAAGCATTAAAAGGACTCGAAAGCACTCAACTGACAAAGAATTATTACCCTGTGGTAAGTTTTAAAGTGCTGATCATACATTTTAATAAGTAGCATGTTATTAATCTTCTGAACCAGCTCCTTCTCTTAAAAATCATTGAAGCAATTTGTAACAATCGGGGATGCGACTCTGTGTTTAAATGCAGCTGTTTCCATTCCCTTGATTCAAGGCTATTGAGACAATAAACCACAAATGGAAGTTGCTGCAAGATGTCAAAAGGAGAGACTTGAAGTAGGCAACTGAGATAATTCACTCAGGGGGAATAAGGCACAATGTCTTTGGTCCTGTCCTTACAATGGACTGGGGCTACCTCCTGTTGATAAAGATGAGGAGATAGTGTCATGATGTAAGCAAGCCAAATTCAGGCTCTGATCCCTCTGTTATGTTTGGCTGTAGATGTTACACCCCAAGCTGCCTACCCTGTGCCTCTGCCAGCAGCTGCAGCCCTCAGAGAATGGGCAGCCACTGCAGCTCACAGCCTGGCTTGGTAACTAGGCTCGGCTTTGGAGCAGGTTCACAACCTGCCAGGCCATGAACTGTGGCTGTAGAAGGGGTGGGGAAACATCATCTCCTCTGCATCTTGCTGCTGGAGTGAGGATGTCTGGCAAAGGTGGAGCAAGTACCTTCCCCCTGTGTCCAGGCTGGAGTGAACCCTGTGGTGTAAAGAGTGAAGATGCCTGCATGTGAGCATCCCTGGCTCTCTGTGCTGGAGCTAAATCATGCTCACCAGCATGTCTAAATATATTTCAAGCAAAGCAAAGCAGAAACAGTATGTCCAGAGGGCTGGGAACCACCTCCACTGTCTCCAAAGCTCATCCACACTGAGAAACTGGAGTGCTGACTGGGAGGGTGCAGGCACTGGATTTGCCTGCCGTGAGGCTGGGGATGAATTGGCTGCTGAGATGGATTAGCAGGACCAAACCCAACGTGGCACATGCCTGAAGTGGCAAGTGAGCTGTGCCCTGGCTTGAGCTGCCACAGGAGCCGTACTTGTTTTGGCCACTGCTGCATTTAAATTGTGCTGCCTTGGTGCAAACTGTGCTCCCAGGATGCATGCACAGGTCGTTTGCTTGCATACCTTGACAGTCAGTTGTGCATGCAGGGTCAGGCATGAGCCTCTCAGGGGTCAAATGCTAAACTCAGGTTGGACCTGACATTGTCTTCATGCTTTGCCAGAGAAGAAGGAGCAGCCTGTAACACCTGCTTTCCAGGCCTCACCAGGTTTGCAAAATAAAATCCCAAAACTGGCCCACCAGGACTTTGCTGAGTATTCTGGGTTCTGCATTAACAAGTGTAATTTCTGGACTTAAAATACTCTTCCATGCTCTTCCACATTTGGCAGCTGATGTCATATTCCTCTGACTAGTTGCTAGTACAAAGATCTACTCAGTGCTCTGTCTCTCACCCTAGGTGTTGCAAAATATTCTGGAAACAGAACGAGATTATGCGAAGGAACTACAGTCACTTCTGGGAACTTATGATGCACAGACCTGAGAAAGAACGGTGTCCTCAGGCAGGAGCAAGGGAACGGGTACGATTTAGTGAAAAAGTACAGTACCATGGCTATTGCCCTGACTGTGATGTTCGGTATAACATTAAAAACAGGGATGTGCACTTGCACAGTGAGTCAGCCCATGTTGCGGGAAAGCTGCCACATCAGTGCCCTCCTCTGCCACCTCCACCACCTCCGCTGCCTCCATTTCCGTTAGAAAATGGAGGTTTGGGGATAAGTCCCAGTAATAGCTTTCCTCCTCCAAGACCCACAACTGTGCCTCCACAAACTGCACCAAAACCCCAGAAGACCATCTTGAGGAAGTCAACCACTACAACAGTGTGAAGTATGCCACTTGTAATAACTTTATTTTTTCCTATATATAAACATAAATAGGTAATGAGCACTTTCTACTTGAGCAATAAAAAGACCCAGTGTATTACTCCCTATGTCCAGTGGAGTGGCATAAGAGTCACATGGTAAGTACAAAGAGGAATACTTGTTTATCTTATTTGTACCCACAAAAAACCCCCACCATTATGGCAAAGGATGCTGAAAAAAATATTCATTCTTTAGCAGTTAAGAAACCTGTTTTAAAAGACAAGGAAAAGAAAGTTCAGTATGAAAATACTGTGACAGATTTCAGTCTATTTGGCATAAGGGAATAAGCATTGCTCCTAGGGTTTGGGACTTTCAAATGTCTTTTGATGAAGCGAAGTGGAATACTAGATAACAGCTTTTGACTGAATTCTAGCAAATACATTTTTCTCTGCATGACTGAACAAATGCATTGTATGTGGAATGGTGCAGTGGGAAATAATCATTGGACTTTCAGTCAGCTTTGTCTTTAGTGGGAAAGTAAAGAAATAATTGAAATGTATGTTAGCCTCGCTTTGGAAGACTGAGGTATCTTGTGTTTTGTTTCTCACTTGCTCAGTGTGTCACAACTGATGGAAAAGTACAGAGTTTTAAGATGAGCAGGAATAGTCCCATTCAGTTTCCCCCTATTTCCACTGCTCCATCTGCAAAATGGCAGTAGACTGAAAAAACAAAGCCCTATCCTGTGTTTTTCCCAAAGCTTTTGTCTGGTGCAAATCTCGCTTTGAAGGCAGTGAAAATACTGCCTAAGGCCTTCAGGGACATCCACTTAATTCATGTAAAGAGCTTTGAAGTTGAAAAGCTCTGTGCAATTATGAAGCATTAACATTGCAAAACAAGATACTTTATATGTTATCACATTTTGATGGTGAACCCAATTAATATTCTTACTAGTTGAAAAAAAGTCCTCAGTGTTTTTAATTATTTTATGAAAGAACATCCTTTTATTCTCACAAAGAGAATTACATGATCTTACAGTTTAAAAAACATCCAGTCAGTGAAGAAAACCTGATAATAAATCTGTTATTTACAAAACTTGTGCTAAATTAATCTCAAATGGCCAATATCAAAAACTATATTAAAAATGTATTCTTATTTCAGAGGAAATATAAAAGGTATTCTGTGGTGAAACAGGCAAAATTAGACAAAGCAGATTTTTCATTTTAATTTATTTTTACATGTATTAATGGGTGTTAAACTGAGAACCAATCTTAAAGAGGTTTCCCTGTATACATAGTACACTAAATTTATAGTATTTAAACTGAACAAAAATAGGAATAATCCTGACAAAAATTGTAGCAGATAACTTCCACTTGGAAACCTTTGCAGTAAACCATGATTGTATAACCCCAAATACACATTTAGGGTCTAAAGCTTCCTGCTGTATTCTCTCCATAAAGGGCAAAGGAAGAAAATTATTTTAAATGCTTAATCATGCTTTCCCTTCATATTCTCATGTAGTTTTCATGATGCACTTTACATTTTGAATTGTTTCATTATACTTAAGCCCATGAGAGCTATTGCTAAGTGAAGTAAGTCCTCGCGCTTGCAGCAGCAGGCAAAAACACATTCTTCATATATATGAGATCTTTGCTGCCCAAATGAGGTTTTTGTCAGGTAGATTCTGTTCACATGCTGGAACTCTACATTTGTCCATATGTTGAAAATTATATGTAAAATCATTGAATATCTACCTGTATATCTACAGGTTTTCCTTTTAAAAAGAAAATTCCTGCTCTCCTGACTTTATCAATAGTGTGGAGATCATATATCTGTTATAAGATAGTTTAGTGGGGTTTTTTATTCTGAAAAGAGCTACTGTGTACAATAAATTACAAGATAATGTAAATCAAATATTGTATATTTTATAGAAAATATTTGTGTTTCATCTTAAATTAGAGAAAATAACACTGAACAATTGTTGGGGGTTAGGGTCTGCTGCATGTGTCCTACCCCACTTGGCCTAATTTTTCCAGTTTGAACTCACCTTTGAAAGGAAAGCACAGTATTTCTCCTCTGGGCTTCTCAGAACGCCTAGACTTCCAAATTGGACAGTGTCCTCAATGGATATGCTTGGATACACATTGCAATTTTGTTGCAGTGTTAAGTTTAATGTTCTCAACTTTGGAAAGTAGCACCTGAGTTTCAGCAGTTCATGTTCAGTTTTCGTATCCACCATCTTCCATCTTTCAGAATTGCTTTCTTGTCTCTTTCATCATGCCTGCTGAGTATCTTTTCACAAACTACTGCCTTTCTTTATGCATTTTCACAGGGTTGGAAATGTCGTGCTATAAAAAGAAAAGATGCGTCTTTTCAAATGAAGTGCTATCTGTGTCCAGAAATGAAATTCCAAAATGTGATATAAATACATTCTTTTTCAGCAAAGTTTGCCAATTCAGGCTTTCTTTAATGCAACTTGTTGCAAAGTCTCAATCAAATCAGAGCAAAAATGTGGAATCAATTCTATTTTAATAAGAATACCTCTGGTCTGGGTCCTATTGTAAGGTATTTTTATCAGTGTAACAATTTCACATTGTTGAGATGACAGGATAAAATTAAGGGTAGAACAGGTAAACTTGCAAAGCATGGGAAACTATTAACTGTTAAGTTTTGCGGCACTGTCTGAAAACTGCTAACGCAATGCTGTATTCAGCCAGCAGGGGTTTTACATATGTATTAGGAATGTAAGCTCTGTGAAGGGTTTTTGAGCACCTACGAAATAGCATGCTTCACACCTTACTGAGGAAAGCCCAATAAGCTAACCAGAACTGGACAGAAGTTGTCTGCCTTTAAAATGTAGATGTAGTATCTCTGAAAATACATTTAGTGGTTTGTGAAAATGTTAATACTTGAAAGAAATGAAAGTCCAGTAACAGTACTCAGAGATTTAATGCAGTGTTTGCCATCACTTCAGTCTCCCATTCAGTTTTGATTCTCCAAATATGTTTTAAAGTCTGAATTGTTCAGGTCTAGACTTCCCAAATGCAAATAGAAGGAGAAGGTGGTTTCTGTTAATTTAATGAAAAATTAATTTAGGGACATTAAGATAAACATTAAAAATTGCTTGATTTTTTTATAATGGCATTTATTAATAAAAACTAACCGATTAATGAATAGTAAGAAAGGAATGCTAGGTGGGTAGGATCCAATAACAATCTTTTTCAAGGACATAAAGTAGGAATCTTCAAGATCATGGATCTTTCTATCACCTAGATAAAGTCGCTGTTCTTCCTTCTTTCTTGTCTTCTGGAGTTGTTACACCTTTTATCACATTGTTCTTAAAAACATGGAGAGACTGCAAATATTCATCTACATTTTTTATTTTTTAAATATTTTATTTAAAATTTGACATGAAGTAAGTGAAGTAGACTACAGCTCTAGTTATTAACTTCTTTCAGGAAACTTGATTATTAGTTTTGAAAGAGAGAGCAGTATGATTTTTTTAATTACCAGATGGATTTGTGTATGCCCTTTGGACTTGCTCAGATCTTTTTGTTCCATGTTCTAATTATGGCTTTCCTTTTAGTGATACCATGAACAGTAATTTTACATGTGGAGATAAAATTATGCCATGATTGCTATGTCACTTGTCTGATTTAAAATAGGCATGAGTATTGGCCACATGTTTTTACACAGGCAGTATTTCTCATACTCTATTTGTAAATATGCTGTGATCCACGCTGTTTCAGAGGTTGTGTGTATGCGTAGGAGAATGTCATGAGTTTAGCCCAGCTTTCCCCTGCCAGGCCTGGACTGCCCGTACTGGGAAAAAAACCCTGAAAAGACAGCAAGAACTCAAACAAAACTGGACTGAATTAATGTGTGTATATATATATATTCTCTAACATTTATCACTAGACACGTAATTGTACCCACACAGGGGTCCCCAGGGGAGAGGGGAAAAAAAAGGAAAGGCAGATGGGAATGAGGAGAAACAAGGGGAAAAAAACTCAAATACACAACAAACAGAATACAATCAAAGTTTTGAAAACGAACTGGCAAGGATACAATCTCACCACCCCAAGGGACAGAACCGAGTGAAAAAAAAAGATCTCTGTCTAGGCCGTCTTCTGCTCCCCCGTGTCACCCTGGAAGCAGCAAACCTAAAACTAAACTCCTCCCTCCCCTTACATGGAAAACACGTGTGGAATAGCAATGTAATGCCTACTCCCCTAATTACAGTCAGTTACTAAGGAAGCCTAGATCAAACCCATCACAGAGAAAAATACTTATCCACTGTTCAGACTAGTAATAATAATGAAAGCATAAGGCTCAGAGCTGCAGCAAGGTCTTGCAAGTGAGGTATGTGCAAAGGCATGTGGCAGAATAAATGTCTATGGTAAACCACGGTAAGCACAATGTCTAGAATACTTAATCAGAAAAATACTTGGCATCTGTTACATAATTACAGGTCCTGAGCCACTGCCTGATGGGTTGGGTCCAGTCAGCACATCAGGCCCTCCATTCCTCTAAAAATAGAGTCACCAATGACTACTACACTTCTTTATTTAATTGAGGAGGTCATGATGTGGAGGGTAGGCTTTCCTGCTACTGGTGACCCCTCCATCCCTGAAGAACCTTCACCAACATTGTCATTTCTCTGGTCCTCATTTCCATGTTTGCCAGACTTCAGGGCCTCATACTAGTTGGGTAGGGACATCTGGGAAGGTGAGGTAAGTTGAGAGGGGATTCAATGCCTAATATGGGTCAGGAGAAGACTGTATTCAGGACCTTGAATTTCAGGAAAGCAAAATTCCAGCTCTTTGAGAAATTAGTCAATGGGACCACCTATGAAACTGGTCTCAGGAACAAGGAGATCTTTTCCTGAAGCTCAGGTGTTATCATTCTCAGTTTTAAGAAATCTGCACAGTAAGAGCTGAACTTGGAAAGGGATGCAAAGAATAATAAAAGAGGCTTTAACAGGTGTTATCAGACAGAAAAGGAAGGGCAAAGAAAGTGTATGGCCCTCATGAATACAACAGGCAAAGCAATAACAATGGATAAGAAGAAGGCTGAAGCACTAAACTTTTTTCTTCAGTCTTCAATAGCAATCTCTCTTCCCACATTTCTCAAGTGGATGGAGAGCAGGATGGGGACCAGGGAAGCAAATTCCCTCCCACTGTAAGTAAAGATCAGGTTCCTGAACACCTGAGACACCTGAGTGTACATAAGTGTGTGGGATCTGATGAGATTTATCCCAGAGTCCTGAGGAAATTGACTGATGTAGTTGCCAAGCCACTCTCCATGGTATTCAAAAAGTCATGGCAGTTAAGTGAAATCTCAGGTGACTAGAAAAAGGGAAACATTGCACCCATCTTTAAAAAGAATAGAAAGGAAGGCCCTAGAAAGTACTGCCCTGTCAGTGTCACCATTGTATCTGGGAAGATCATGGAATAGATCCTCGTGGAAGCTCTGCTAAGGCACAGGAAGGTGATTTTAGACAGCCAGCATGCCTGACCCACCTGGTGGTCTTCTACAGTGCGGAGACTACATAAGTGGACAAAGAAAGGGCTACAGAAATCATCTATGTAGACTTCTGTAAGGCATTTGACATAGTCCCCCCCATCATCCTTCCTTCTAAATTGGAGAGATATGGATAGACTATTCAGTGGATTATGGATTGTTTTGGTGGTCACCTCTGGAAGGTAGTGATAAATGGCTTGATGTACAGATGGAGATAGCAGCAAGTGGTGTCCCTGAGGAGTCTGTGCTGGGACCAGTGTTATATGATATCTTTACTAATTGCACAGAAGATTAGTGCACCTTTGGCAAGTTTGCAGATGATACCAAGCTGAGTGTTGCGATTGACATACCTGAGGGACAGAATGCCATGCAGAGGGACCTGGACAAGCTTGAGAAGGGGGTCCATGTGTAACTGGTGAAGTTCAATAAAGCCGAGTGCAAGGTGCTGCCCCTGGGTTGGGGTGGCCCCCAGTATCCATTCATCCTGGGTAATGAACAGCCTGAGAGCAGCCCTGGGAGAAACTTAAAGGGTACTTGGGAATGATAATTTGGACTTGAGCTGGCAATGTGTGTACAGAGTCCAGAAAGCCAACTGTATCCTGGGCAGTCTCAAAAGAAGTGTGAAGAGCAGGTTGAGAGAGGTGATTCTCCTCCTCTACTCTGTCATCATGAGACCCCACCTGGAGTGCTGCATTGGCCTCTGGATTCCTCAGTACAAAAAAACACAGGGACCTATTGGAACTGATCCAGAGAAGGGCCACAAAGGTGATCAGAGAGATGGAATGCCTCTGCTATGAGGAAAGGCTGAGGGAGTTGGGATTGTATAGCTTGGAGAAGAGAAGACTCCAGAGAGGCCTTATTTTGGCCTTTCTATACCTAAAGAGGCCTTATAAAACAGAGAGGGACATACTTTTTAGTAGGGTCTGTAGTGATAGAAGAGGGAGTAATGATTTTAAACTAGAGGAATGTAGATTCAGAGTAGATATAAGGAAGAAATTCATCATGAAGGATGAAATGAAACAATGGAAAAGGTGTCCTGGAGAAATTATAGATTCTCCATCCCTGGAAGCATTCCAGCTCTGTTTGGCTGGGGCTCTGAACAACCTGATCTAGTTGAAGATGTCTCTGCTTATTGCAGGGTGTTGAACCAGATGACCTTTAAAGGTCTGTGCAGGAATGGGAGACAGAGACAAGGTGTGATGAACTGACAGTAACCAACATTCCCTGTCCCCTTGCATCACTGGCAGGGAGGCGGTAGAGAAATCAGGAGTTAAGCTGAGCCCAGGAATAAGGGAGGGGTGTGGAGGTGTTTAAAGATTCAGTTTTTGTTATTTTTCTACTTGACTGGCAATATATGAAATTAATTTCCCTAAATCCAGTCTGATTTACTTGTGATGGTAATTGCTGAGGTCTCTCCTTCTCCCTAATTTGACCCATGTGCCTTTTGTTATATTTTCTCTCTCCTGTTCAGCTGAGGAGAGGAAGTGATAGAGTAGCTGTCATGGGCATCTGTCATCCAGCCAGGGTCAGCCCCCCACAAGCAGCACCTAATAGTGCCAAGATCTAGTGTTACTGGAAAATATCCTTTCCTTATAAACAATCTTCAGAAAGAGATAGTGCAAATTACAAATTCAAGAAAAGTAAAGTAAATTTATTTCATACTCTCTAAACTTTTCAGGAAGTTTAAATTTTCTGACTATGATTTGCTCCAACTAATTGAATGTTTAGAAGAAAGCTTATTTATTAATTCTGTGGAAATAAGGTTTCTGGCAGCAGAGGACCTATTAATATGGGGGGGGGAAAAAAAGATAGTTGTTTGAGTTCATAAAATCAGACTAGAAATATGAAGAAAATTCTCCACAGTGAGCTGTGTAAGAATTTAGTTGAAAAAGTAATCAGTAATCCACAATATGAAGTCCTTGAATTAATATTGTTAACACTAAGTGTAGGGAAAATACTTTGTGAGTCTACAGTGGTAAGCAGGAAGGCAAAGGGATTTACTCTAATGCTTTCTGTTAGCCATTAAAAGAACGTATACACATTTCATTAAAAGATAGATGAAAAATACACTTTTCTGATGTTGCCAGCAGGTGCAATTTTATACTTGACAAAGAAGAGAGATGGTAAAAGATCAGTTAAGCATGCCAGCAGCAAAATTAAAATGTCAAACTGTGTTTTTTATAAACAGGCACAATTCTTTACAAATTGTTCAGGCTGTTAATGAATTGCTTCTACTTCTATGGTGACTTGAAATGAATGGCTGCATGCTTTTTATGAGTATATATGAAAGTGCTTCTCTAACCTCTAGAATTGTTTCCAGAACAAGCCATATTTCTGTACCTGTGTGTGAAATCTGCAGCAGAACAGCATACTCCAGAGGAGCTGTATCGATTAATCCTTTACCAGCCAAAGTGTTTGTCAGCTGTGCAGGAATCAGCTTCAGTATCAGTCAGAGGATGCAGTCATAGAAAAATGCTCTTCAAATTCCAGTGCTGATGTGACTTATTATACATTTAACCCTGCACTGTTTCTGGGAAAACCATCCTAATGCAACTTTTCTGATCATTCCTGTGTCATCCGTACAATGATTCAAATACAGACATTATTGCAGTGCAGCAGTGAACCGAGTGGTCCAAGCTGTCTGAAAAAATGTTGAGTCTCCCAAATTGTTGAGTCAGCCAAAAAGACAGACTATGAAAAAGGAGAGGGGGAAAAGTACCAACCTGGACACAGAAATATGGGGGTTTACCTTGACTTGATTTTTTTTCTGTAAAATATGATAAGAATGCAGGCAAAATGTTTTTGTATATACACACATACATACATTTCAAATAGGTGATTGGGCTTCACCAAAATAACTGAGGACAAAATATAATCAAAATAAGATTCTGAGTTGTGTTATGATGTCATTTAAATAATCCTTCTAGTAAAAAAGATCTTTTAATAAGAATTAAGGTAATCATAACACCAGTAAAGTAATGAATACATAAGGAAGAGCTTTTCATGGATGTTTATTTTCTAAAACATAATCCCTGCAGATATGAATGAAACACAAATGGATATTTAGCAACAGATATAGCACCACTCTCATTTGAATGAATAAGATAGTAGTTAAGCTTTTTTTCTGCTAAGGACTTGTTGGGATTTTTTTTTTTATTTCTGTCCTAGCAAGTATAATGAGGAATTTGTGGTGCTTTTTTTTCTCTTTTTGATCTTCTGTTTTGGATTGGGATCTTCCATTTTTCTGTTCAACAGCAACAGCAACAAAACAAAACAAACAAGAAACCAAAACACAAAACCAAACAATCCAACACCAAACAAACAAAAAGAACAACAACACTGGAAACAAACAAATGAACAAAAAGG
>JAOXXN010000375.1:809679-821304 GCA_026770055.1 Myrmophylax atrothorax
GGGGGGTGTTGGGGTTTCTTTTTGGTTTTGGTTTGGTTTGGTTTGGTTTTTGTTGTTTTTTTTTGGTTTGGTTTGGTTTGGTTTTTTTAAATGCTTATAATGCCTGGAAGTCCTTTGGCTGAACAGGAAGTTTTTGTTTTGAACTTTTATGACTAACATAACCGCAGAAAAGCTAAGGGCTTTGCTGGGATTTCAAATAAAAGAAGTGCAGCATGAAATTGGTAACATTTCGTAAAAGCCATAGAAGTGATCCTGGGAGTAAAAGGAAATTATAGAAGTACAGGTGCGTCATGACAGCTAAAAGGGGTTGCATTGAAATATCAGTTTACATAACTTAGATATAAATTAACCTCTGAATAGACGAGACCAAAACTATCCCTAGAGCCAGTGCCTATTTGATTGCATCAGGGATGAATTGGGCCCACTGTACTGATGATAGGATATAGAGCTTTAAAAGGGTATGAACAAAGATGAATTGGAAACAGATGTCAGAAAGAATTTTTAGAAACATATATTTATGAAGGAGATACTGGGCAAGGTGGTTTATGAAAAACACAAAGGGACAAGAAAAGGGAGGAGAGAGAGTGATTGATCTCATTTTACTGACTGCCGCATTAAGGTATAAAATGGCAACATTGAAACATGTTTAATCTGTCTCTTAAAATCTTGGTGTGTTAATAAGTCAAATTATCAAACCATAGAATGTTTTGGGCTGGAAGGGGCCTTTGAAGATCATCTATTCCAACCCCCAGCACTGGTCAGGGGAGTATTCTTCTACATCTGCTTGCTCAGATGCCTATTTAAACTGATCCTGATTGTTTCCAGGAACAGAAAATCTATAATCTCTTAGAGAAATCTGTGCCAGTCTTCCACTACCATCATCATTAAAACAAACAAACAAACAAACAAACAAACAAACAAACCCCAAACCAAATCAAAATAAAACAAAACAAAACAAACAACTTACTTCCCTATATCTAGCCTGAATCTATACTTCTTTAGTTTAAAAAAAATTACTCCTCATCCTATTACCACAAGCCCTAGTAAAAGTCTGTCCCTATCTTTTTTTACAAGCCCCCTTTAAGTATTCAAATACTGCAAATAAGGTTTCCTTTAAGTCTTTTGTCCAGGGTGGACAATATGAGAATATCCTATTCTCTGAGCTTTTCTTCATAGGAGAGGTGCTCCCTTACTTTTGTGTCCCTTCTCTGGATTTGCTCCATCAGATGCATGTCCTTCCTGCGCTAGCAACTCCAGAGCTTAATGCAGCATTCCAGGTGAGGTTCAACAGAGTGGAGAAGGGGAGCAGAATCCTCTTCTTTGACCTCCTGTCCACATTGCTTTTGATGCAGCCCAGAATACATTTAGCTTTCTGGGCTGCAAGTCCACATTGCCAGCTCATGTCCAGGCTCTCACCCACCAGCATCACTAACTTCTCAGCAGGGCTACACTCGATTCATTTGTCCTGCAGCCTGGATATTGATGCTGGAGGTTACTCCAGAGCAGGTGGAGAACCACCTGGATGTTATTGAAGCTCATGAGGTTCACAAAAGCCTACTTGACAGCACTCACATACTAAATCCAGCATGTGCCAGGTTATTAAGGTTATGGAATTAATTTCATAGTCACTTTTTGTAACTCCAGCTTGAAAAAGACTGTGCTCACAGAACTTGAGAGAAGTTAACTGCTTACACATTGTCCTGAGACAAAACAAGCCTTCAGTGCTGGGAGACTTGCTACAGGATTACTTCTAAGGAGTATTTACCATTCACTGCACTAAATAAATGTATCTAATACTGATATTTACTAAGAGAGGTCATCAGATGGCCACCAGATATATTGGAGGGTACGTGTCCTACTGTCTGTGGTGAGAACATATAAAGTGGCTTTTTTCAGATAATGTTTCTGATTAGACTAAAACAATATTTGCTGTATCAAAATATTTTGTCATTTAAACCACATTGTAGTAATCTAGCACAATGAGGAGCACTCAAAAAAAAAGTCAGATATCTAGACAGAAACTTCAGCTTGAGGTATTGATTCAAGGATTCTTTGCAGTGGCAATGATCAGTTACAGAGTGTCATATGGATTCAGAAGTTCATACGTAGTGACAGATCTGTCTGTGTATAAGTTAGGAGCAAAAAACCCTGGTAAACTAAACCCTGAAATATTCTATGGTGCTTCAAATTACTATGTAGTATAAAGAGGACATTGTATGAATTTAACAGGAACTGCTTGCCTGCTTAGCTGTTCAGACTTGCACTGTTTGAAAGCCACTTCCAGCATTGATGCATTCTTGATCATTAAAACATTCACTGAAAGAGGATGCATGATTTGACTTTTTCAATGCTATGAATATGCTGAAAGTAAAAATCTGCTGCTTTTTTACATTTTAGAGGAAATAAAGCCAAAAATGCCAGATGTGTGGGCATGAATTCTGTGTTATCCTTTTTCTGGTTATACTGGAGAAAACAAGTCCCACTCACCTTGGGGAGGTGGTCCTCATTTGGTCCTTCTCCCCCATGAAACTTCTCCCTTGTGATTGCATCCTTTTATGGCTTATTTGCTCTAAAATATATATCCATTAATTTTACCTCTGAAATCAGGGCTTTTAAAAATTGAGAGCATGTTCTACAAAAAATTATTTTTTATATATTTTGACTGTATATATCAAATTTCATTCAATATAAGCATATCCTTTTACTATTGTTTCCTTCAAAGATAATAAAAATAATATTCTGGTTTTACAAAATGAGAAACTTTTTTCTGGACATTTTTTCTTGGGGTACCATTCATTGCTTTATTTTTTTCCCAAAAAAAATACCTCTTGAAAGAAAGGAATACGAACTGTTAATATTTCCTTTTGTACTTTAGATTTATGTTTGCATACTGCAAATACTCATGCAGAGTGGCAGCTTCTATATTTTAGATGTAATTGAAATCTAATGGTACAACAGCTGAAAATATTGCAAACACACTATTATTATTTGATTTGGTGTTTTGCTTGTTGGGTTTTTATTGGATTTTGTTGTTGTTGTTTTGTTGCTTTTAAGTTAATTGATTGAAAGGAAGTTTTTCTGTTTTGAACTTTTTACTGGAATTTGTTATGAAGCAATGCATAAAAGGAGTGTGCTAAGTTGGAGGCTGATAAATGAATCTATAGTTGCATGTGTTTTTACCAACATATCGCATGCTTCAGTTAAATGTCCAGCAAAGTGGAATTGCAACTGATGAATCACAAATCATATAAAAATATAATTTAATTTTATAGTATTTGAAACTTGAAATCCATGTGCTAGTCTGTGACACAATAATATTTCATATGTGCTCTGCTGTAAATTTTGCTCAAGGTTTAAAGCTGCAAATAGCTGGGTCCCTCTGTTCCCTAATCACACACTGTGCTTTGAATAGAGAAGTTAATGACCCTTTCTAATTGTAAAAACCCTGTAGTGTCTGCAGTAAATTTCAGCCTGTTGCTTATCTATGTCAAATGGCTGTAGGTCAGGGTTGATTATAAACCTGTATGCAAATTCAGCAGAAATAGACAAATTTCACCAATGTAAGTATAACCATTTACACAAATAGTGGGTTTCATCCATTAGAACCATGAAATTGACACTCGGCTTTCTCACAATTTAAGTGTTCTTTGCTGTCTTGTACTACAATGAAGAAGTTTCTGTGAGCTCTTGACGATTAATTGCTGCAGTTTTCCTCCCGTTCAGGTACCTCCTGTCATTTATTCACTTGCAATTGTTTAAAAGCAAATTGCCTTTAAATATTTTTTAATGCCTGCTCTTTGTGAAATTTTAAGGGCTCAACATAAAACTGCCATCTCTAGAAAATCAATGACTCCTATTTGAAATGTTGCTTTTAAGCAAAATTTCACATTCAGCTGGGCAAAGTAATACAAAATTTCATTTATAAACTTAAAGTGAAGTTGAATGACATTATTAGGTGTACATTCACAAAAATTAAAAAAAGCAACCTGCTTCTTTAAAAGAAAATCAAAATGTTAGTTTCTTCTAAAAGTTTAATTCACAGGAGGGGAAAAATGGTTGGTTTACTCTCTTTGTGACAGAAACCTTAGCTCAGTGCAGTTATAAACATTGTTTCTTAAGCACTGTTTTTGTATTTAGTTACCTTTTGAAAATGGAGGCATTCATATTACAGGGTCTGTGTGGAAAGCTTATACAATAATTAAGAAAAGTGGGTCTGATTGTATAGTTGAAGAATGAGTTGATAAGGTTTTAAAAGACTTGGAAAATAAATTGTTTATTGAAACCATCTACATTCAAATGACACATATTTCACAATACTGGAGACAACACATTTGAAATCTGCATAATAAAATTTCAATTGTCTGTCTAAACAGAGACTTCCTAAATGGAGCTGGCACAGCAAATCAGATTTTCCACTTTAAAGAAAACTCTTTAAGTCTGCAGCATAGTTCCTAAGTTTGAAACGTGGAAGTTTGCAAGCATCTTAAAGAATCATAGAAAGGTGCTTGATATCAGTATTCCACCACAGTCACTGGGAAGTGGTGGAGAGTTCCTCCTAGGGTCTGGCCTCTGAAATGCAATTGCATAAGGTCCCTTGCTGCGCTTTCCTGACAAAATGTGCTCTGGCAAGTCTGTAACAGATTCTTCTCCCAGATTAAGCCAGATTTTCAGGTGTCACTTTTCAGGAGTACACATGGATTTGTAGTGAAAAGGTAGACAGATTTACACCACAGAATTTCTGGGATTAATTCCAAGGATAGATTAATAAAATGTGTTATGCATTCCAGACCACCTGAGAAGATTAAATAATTTTTTATAAACTCATAAAATTTATTATACTACTTTGTAAAAATACTCTTTCTTCTGAACTAAATTTGCAGTGATTGACATATCCTCTTCTGGACCATACTGATTTTTGTCATACACACAATTCTCCAATCTTGTAAGCATTGAAGTGCTCATCTAAACCCCATGCAGATTTGTAAATTACAACGCTTGTACTGCTTTGGGTAGAAAAAATTTACTTCCATCAGTAGAATTTATATTCATCATTTATATATATATATTATTATGGTAAGTATTTTATTATACTCATTTTCCTAGGGCCCTTTCATTTTGTTATTTAATTATATTTTCCTAGCACATAAAATGAAACAGGGAAGGAGATACCATATAACTGGTATTGCTTCATTATGCAGACTGGTAGATATTTCTTAGATATTTTCATTTTATAGATGAAATTCCTATATACCTGAAAAATTTTAGGGATACAGATGTCTTTTGAGAGATCCACTGAATTTGTCTGATCTCAGAGTAAGGTCTGTTTACTTATGCACTATTTTGCAGGGTCCCTGAAGTTGGATTTGCTACAGTACATCTGTTTCTAATACAGTAATTCTGTTTCAAATATCTATCTTTAAAAGATCAAGAAATAATTTTGAATTTCACAGCTATGATGGTTTTTGTTTTATAATTAACTAACATTTCCAAAGGAATGTTGCTATAAAAGTTTTTTTCATGTATTCTCAAGTGAATTTTGCAGAGATGTATTTCTAATGAAAATTATTTTTTTTAATTTTCTATAAAATAAAATTGTAAGGAAAAATTCTTTTATTTTATAATTACTCACTTAATGATATTCAGATATTATAGAATGGTTTGGATTAGAAGGGACCCTAAAGGTCATCTAGTTACAAACTTTCTGCCACGGGCAGTGACACCTTCCATTACACTGGGTTGCTCAAAGCTCCATTTAACCTGGTGTTGGACACTTCCAAAATCTGAGAATTTTTGAACAGTTACGCATTCAAGCATCAGAAAACTGCTGTATTGTTGTACAGATACTAATAATGTCTAGATTAATTGTAAAATTCTCTCCTGAAGATATTTTTTGGGGTTGTTAATATATGTTTTCTAAACCATGTATTAAAACTGGTTTTGCTCAGAAATTAATGTACTGTGAAAGGTAGGTATTAAGGCATGTGTATCGCCATGGGCTATTTCAGATTTTGCAAGTTGGAGAAAGCTGGATTAGAGTTCTCTCATGTGTGCAGTGGTTCTGGATGGATTGGTCTTAATTTTCTTGAATTAGTTGAAAAGTGGCAAGAACATAAAGTGTATGTTTCTGTGAGTCTTAATTTTGCTCATAAATTTGCAAACGGTGTTTCAGTCTTTCTATGTTAACACTGAGTATTATCTGAAGTCATATTTAGCACCATTCTTTTTTCTGCTTTAAGGTATCTGCTCTAAGTATATGCGTCTGTCCCGTGTTCACCGAATCCTTTCCACAGTTGATTCAGTCTTTCCACCACCACGGACATTCTTGATTGTGTTGCTTTGTGGAATGAAATGAAAACACTGTGTTGCTGTATCGTTTGTACCCTATGTCACTGGTGTTTATAGCTGGAGCAGAGAATATAACCAACAGAATTTTCATGGGTTTTACTTAATGATGTTATCAGTGCTATTACAATTTAGCATTAATTTCCTTCTTGGAGTTTTCACATAGTAATGTCTTTGAGCACAATGATGCCCATCTTTCCATTTCTTAACACACAAGAACGTGCTCTCTGTTGCTCCAATATTCATTGATTTTGTCTACTCTCTATAGATGCTCTGGCCCATTGAATTCAATTAGTAGTATGCTGAGTTAGTGACTGGATGTGGTGATCTTTGAGACAAGTACCGTGTAAAAAATAATTTGATCCAAAAAAAAGATGCTTTTATCTGGGTTATTTTTTTCCTGAAAAAATATATTTCCTTTTTCAAGTTTACTAATAAAAGTTAGAGTGAGTATAACTTTGTCATATCAGTATATAAGGTTTGAACAAGACATTGTGTCCATTAAAAAAACCCAAACCAACCAAAATAAATAAAAAAAACCAACCAAAAAACCCCACATAAAGTTGCATTTCAGTTTGCCATCTCTGAGTCAATTCTTATCAACAGCAACTTAGCATTTTTCAAAACTGTTTCACACTTAGAATTACTTGACAAATATTACCACTATATTCCAGTAGCACACTCAGACATTGTGGTCTTGAATATCATAGGTGATTTAAGCAACCCAGTGGCTTAGGGTGTTCTTTTGACAAATGAAAATTTTTCCAATTTCTGAAACAACAGCAGATATTGTAGAATAATTTTTCATGAAGGTATTCATTTACTTTGCACTCTCATTTGCATAAAATAATCCCATAGTTAGCTCATAAAACGTTCTGGCTGGGTGAAAGGTTGGGAACGGTGGTGATTAAATGATTATGGACAGCAGCTCAGGCACTTTACATGTAGAGATGAATGCAAATAGGTGGAAATTATATGGAATGTGAGCACTCCATTGTTTCCCAAATCTCTTACTGCAGTAATTTGATTGCCATGAAACCTAATCTAGATTGCTTCCCTAGTCTAGGATCCCTTTTCAGGGGTTCAGTTACCTGGAAAATTTATCCAGAGAGGCATCTGAGGAAAACATTATCTGGCATTTTCCATTGTTCCCATATATCTGGATAGCTATCTTGCTATTATAATAACTATAATAATTAATTAGCTTATTAATATAATAGAGTTATAATAGTTACAATAAGTATAATCGTAGTTATATTAACTAGCTAGCTAATAGTTGTCTGTGGATTCTGGGAAATATTAGTTTCTTTCTTATGTTGCTATATAACAAAAAGGCATTTACAAGAAACACTAGTCTTACTTGTGTCCTGCAAATATTCAAGAAATTACCAGTTGAAGCAGTCAATAAGAATAAAAAATGTGTAGCCAGTGATATTGATGATTTGGGCTTGACTCCATGAGACTACTGGTTTGTGCTCGTTATTTTCATCAGGTAAATTGCATTGACTATGTTAAGACATCTTATGTGTCTGTATGACAGCTGGCATAGCTACTAATAAGTGCTCTATCTATCTTTTGATTCATTTTAGATTTTGTGCACTGTGTAGGTACGGGAGGTACAGCAGGTAATGAGGATTTGGACATGTGGAAAGGAAATTTTGGAACACGCAGTGAACATTTAGGACTGTGGTGGTGGCAGACTCCATGAATGGAACACATTAAACAAAAGCAAACAAACAAACAAAACAACAACAGCCACCACGACAAAAAAGGAAAACAATTTAAAAAGAGAGAAAAGAATTATTTTTTGAGGATTGTTGACTTGTAGGAATTCACAAAAAAAAAGAAAAGAAAAAATGCTGACTGAGAGGAAGCCTGGAGGTGCATTCTGGTCAAGGGGAGCCTTGTTCAAAATCATGTTCATTTTGATCCAGCAGACTCAGATTGCCTTTTTCAAATGTTACCATATTCCCGTAGCTCTACTGAAAGTTAATATTAAAAACTGAAAGATGTTTTGGTGTATAAAGCATATTCTACTTAAGGAAGATGCTAGCAAATCCACCTGAAAACTGCATCCCATTTCAGGTCCTGAGAAAGCATTTTTGCTTATAATTTTTCTGCTTAGTGCCTTAGGGTAGCTGTCACAATCCTTTTGGATAGCAGAGTATTAGGATAGAAATGAGGAGGGAACAAGTCTATTTTGGTATAAAATGTATTTGTTTATAATCCTTTTTTCATCAGAGTCCTCCCACTGCCTGTAGTGAGTAATTAACTGCAGTCATACTGTGTCTTGCTCAGTTCATGCATTATTTTCCAGAAAAGTTGCATCATTTCAGCAGGTAAAGTCCCATACTCGCAGTAATTTGTAATTTGGAATCATGGTTGTCTTCTAAATAGAAAACTGGGCTTAAAATCCAGTTACAGGAGGGAAATTAACACTGCTTTTCTCAGTGCTAGAAGGATATTTTAACATTTAAAATCTACTTTCATCTCTCACCTCTTTCCCTTCCCTCTCTTTTCTAAGGGCCTTCTCTGGATGCATTACAGAAGGAAAAAAAGGGCCATCACTTCAAATGGATCTGATCCGGTCAGTTTTTACCATGAAAATGTATATTCACAGACAAATTATTCACAAGAATCTGAGTCAGCAGGGAAAAGCAGCTCAGACCTTTGAATACCTACTAAACTCAAAATATGTAAGGTTGGAAGCTGCAACTTTTATCAAGCAAAAACATCCCAGTATTCAGTAGTCACTAAAACTAGATGGTTCAAGTTAAGAAGTTATAAAGTGTACTTATCTTGTTTTCAGGACATCTCTGTCATCAGGTTCAACTGGGGCATGCTAGAAGGGATTAGATGAACTTCAAATGACCCTACAAAGGTTTTTTACCACTACCTGAAATCTTACTAACTTTTGGCAAACTTCAGACATGTCTAGGAAAAAAAAAATGAAATTAATTATTTTTTTGTCATTCTTTGCTTTGACAGTGGACTGTTCCTTGCAGTTCAATTTTACTGGAAATGATTACTTTTTTGAATATTTGGCACAGTCCAACTGAAATTACTTTACATGGAACATGCATTGCAGAGATTATGCTTTCAGTTGGCTGATGCCTTGTACATACCTATAAAAGCAGAATTGAAGTCACATGTGATATTTTCATCACTATCTCATGTCTTAGGAATTCTAGTTTAGAATATGTAAACAGTTTTTCTTCAGAAGTATTTGGAAATGAAAACTCTTGTTCTGGATATTGCCTTTAAAATCCTTAAAAATAGTTTAGATTGGTTTACATTTTTATATCTAAAATCAGATTAAATTCTGTCCTAAATACTTATGACAAAAATCAAAGTACAGTGTGGCCCAAGTAGGCTTTTTTCCTCACTTTCTTATATATTTTAGTTGCCCAAATGTTGCAAATTCCCTCACCTCTGTGCTTTTGAATGTTCAAACTTTTCAATTTGCTGTGGACAGCGTTCTATTTATACCCTAACTGTAAAATTACATGTTGCAATTCTAACACCATACATATGATTTAATGGTAGTAGTTTTAAGTTGTGTAAGCATTTCTTACCTAAACCTTGGATTAGATACCAGAACACCTTTTTCAATCCTTTGCAGCTATTTGCATTTAGATATTCTATAAATAGAGTATTAAATATTTAGAAAATTTTGGCCCACTATTTGATTAGTGCAGTGGGTAGAAAATGCAGTGCTTTATGAGTCTGAAATGCACCTTAATGTAGTTAATAATGTAGCAACATTAACTCTCATCTTAATTTTTATGTTTAACCTAGAATTCCTTGCTAAAACTTTCTTAAAATTAAAACATAACTCTCCTGTGAATTAAGATTTATTTATTTTCTGCAATAATGAATGCTGTGCTACCTGATACCAAAGCCAAATTGTATTGCTACTGCTATTTTAGAAAAGAAACAGGGAAAAAAACCAAAACACCAAAACTTTGAAACACTATTTTCAAGTATTATTATAAGTGTGAAATATATATAAGTTCCACATTCTATAGGCATATTAGTTGGACATAACAATTTCTCTCTCTCTTTTTTTTTATTATTTTCCAATACTTAAATTGAAGCAGGTCATGTATTTTGTAAAAGTGGAAAACAAAGTATTTAACTAATTCTCTTCCACAGATCTATTATTGCTTCAAGACAGAACTGAGCCATGAGAAATCAATTATATTGTAATGCTTCTGCTGTAGAAAACTGTACTGTTTTCAGCAAATGTAGTAGACCTTATATGCTTAAATAAAACAAGTTTCTCAGTGAAAATTACCTAGTGAGCCCACATAGGGTAAGCACTGACTGTGGAAGTCTTCAGGAGCTGCAAGAGGAAGCTAGATGGGAGTCTCAATGGCCTTTCCAAAATTCAGGAGCAAGAGGAAAGCTCCAACAGAAAATATAGATAAATTACTGGCTGTGTAACTGGTAAACATTTTAATTTTGTAAGTCATTAATGAGTAAACCTGTAGGAAGAAGGTACATTATGTAACAGATAGAGAGGATACTCTACTATTTGAAGCTTTGTTGGAACAGTGAACAGGCAAGAACAGAGGACTGAGCAGCCATGTGGAATGCACAATTAGTATGATTAAGAAATTGATGAGAGGACAGTTAGTGACTATTGCAAGTGCTAGCAACATGGATATCTATCAAAATAAAAAGGGAAATTTCCATTTGTTGAGAGAAATTTAGCGTATTTTTAGCATTACCTAAATTTACAGTTTGCATAACTGGATCAGTCTGGTTTGATGTTATCACCTCCATCATGTGTAACAAGTTCATATGTATAATATGCCAATGAAGAGAAAAATGCCTAGGTTTAGAGTAAGTCATAATCCTGACATTAGAGTGCTAGAATCAGAAATGTCTATGCAAGTGTTGGAAGTCCAGAGAGTTTAAAATAATAAGCCCATTTGTGCATGGGTGTTCTAAAAGAGTATAACTCTCTAGGAAAAGGTCAGAAATCGTGGAGTGTCTTCTAGGCATTTAAAGTAGTCACAGAACAGTAGCAGTAAGGATCAACATCTTGACAAGATTTCAGGAATATCAATGTACATTTCAATGGAGAGAGCATTTGCATTTTTCAAGAAGCATCATGTGGCAACAAGGTATTCTACTTGTGGTAAACAATGCCTTGTCAGAAATATTTATGTAAATACCAGGAGAAATAAAATGACAAATTACTACTCATTGTTAATGCTGTGAATTTTTCAGATTATCATTTTCCAAGTAAAAGCATATACTGCATAAAATGACACA